>BPLR01009392.1:0-25476 GCA_021605095.1 Caerostris extrusa | reverse complement strand
GCTACGTAATACACATCAGCAATTAGTCATGATTCAGCTCTATATTTTATGTTCAGTGATTTTGTAATTCCAGATTGCGGGAACAAAATAATTCACACTTTTCTTTTTTTAATGCTGAAATCATAATTTATTTCCTTCGAAATTTGATTTTAAATTATGTTGGAATATTATGCAATGTATAGGTAGTTTTACTTGAAAGAGTCGGTCGAAGACTAGATTTCAAAATGTTTACATTAATTTTTTATTTACGTTTTAAATCTCATATTTACTCTAGCTATAATGCATGTCATGCATTTATATTTATTCGCTATGATATTAATATATGTTTCTGAGAATTTTATAATGTAAATATAATAAAACACCATTGCTGTTTACATTATAATCCATTGGCTTCTATCTAATAATGTGCCTTTTCCTTTTCTGCGAGATATTAAATTAATGTAATCAAATGTCTTTATCTTCAATTTAGTTTCGCGTCGCGTTTATAACGTCAAAAATATTCATTAATGTTTGAGTTACGCTTGGCTTTGTGGAATACACTAAAAACTGTTTCCTGTGAATTTCGAAATGTCTGAATTAATTGAGCAAAGAACTCTGCATTAAATTTTTTGGTTTGCGGAAACGTATAGAATCGCAAGAGCAATCCTAAATCGGAAAGAAAGTAAGAAGTGGTATTATAAAGCCGAGTCTTACAAGAAGGCCGAGAACGCGCTGACGACGACGAAGAGCCCTCTGGTCAGACCATCAACAAACACCGGACGCAGGCCACGTCCAAAAATTCAGTGATTTCGCGGTGCTTGCACCGTCGATTTCGCTGTGCAATGAGGCACCTGGCTGATGTATGTTGGAAATTTCAAAAAGGTTCTCATGGTCAGACTCCGTCCTTTGGGCCTCAAACGCGTATCCAACGTCTAATGGTACGGAAAGCACAGAATGCGCCAGCTCCTCGTTACACTTTGCGTGATTCTTCGCGGCACTATTTCGCCAAAAATGTAAAATCCATATCGTTCCACAAACCACAGTAATCGTGGCGCACCGTGCGACTTCTGGCTATTCCCAAACCTCAAAAGACCACTCCGTCGCAGACATTTTCCGTTTTGAGTAGATTGAAAGCTCACACAGCGAATCGGCGACGCGCTTTTGAATGCTGTGCCATCGCGCCGATGACTTTCTCAGCGTATGCATTGAGGATTGGCAGCGATGGCATAGATGCTATCAGTCCGGGATGGAGATTGCTCTCTCGCAAAGGCGATGAAAGCTTAAATCTGGAAGAATAAATAAAAAGCCTTTTGAAAAATAATCATCTCACTTGGTCTTACTTTATGATGGCGAGATCCAGAGATACCATCAAAATTCTATACGTATATAATACGAAGTTATATATATATGCACAACATAATGTTCATTCATACAAGGAATTTAACAAATTTGGCTAATCTGCACAAATCTGGTGTGCGTGAAAGACGAAATAAAGCGATTTTTATCAAGCAAAACCCTGTATCAATAGATTTAATGGGAGAAATCCTACAATTTCATGTCAATTTCTTGATAACGGCAAAAAGTATTTTCCGTGTAAATTCAATCGAAATAAGTACTAAGAGAGAGAGATTTACTCACGCTCTGCACTTGCACATGAAATGAGCATCAGTAGAGGACCTGACCCTCAAAGTATTATAAAGAGAAAAGTAAAAAGTGGTTGAATAGTCTTTCTTTATGATCCACAAAACTGAAAAATAAGAAGTATTTTGAAACGATCAAACTTCAGACAAACAAGGTAATACATGATTTGGCCCTTTGGCATAAAAGCAAGTAAAAGTAGGAGAGAGGAAGAGGAAGATAAAGATAATTTTGAGATAAAGCTGCTATTTATTGCTCCCGAAAATAAAATATAAAAATGTAATCTTTTGAAAATGAATACTTGGTTTTGCCTTAAAAATACTGGAAATGTTTCAGAAAAATGCTTCGAACACATCTGAAAACGAAGAATTTCTTTTTTGTCTGAGCTGTGTAAATATGTCTCGAAGCCTATTTTTTATAACTTTAAATAGTAAGTTTTTTTCCAATACAGTCATCATTAAAGTGTGTGATAATTACGTGCATATATTAATGGGAATATATTTTCAATTTTAAAATATTTTCAAAGTCATCAATATTATTCAATTTTACAATAGTGATGCTATAACAGTAGAAAGAAACAAAGAAAAGAAGATCAAACTATTTTTAATTTGTTTATATTTAAAAATTAATCAAAGTTATATTTAAAATTCCAAAATCGCAAGGTTTATAATTTTTCATTACTAAATATACATAACTTTACTTAGGCTTCCCTTCTAGGCACTGGATAAAAATATGCATCTTTTCATGCATAGATACTTTTTTTAATTTTAATTTATATATATATATATTATATTTAAATACTAAAAATAATATCCACATTATTTCGATTATAACAACTGCCCAATAATATATACAATATATTAGTTATAAAATAATAATTTAAATGTAAAAAGTGCAATGTAATTTTGATACTTAAGAAAAGAAACTTACACTCTAATTCTATGCTGTATAAAAGTAAAATGAAATTACAAATTCTGTTTTTTTTTTTTTTTTTACATATAAAGATGAATAGATAATATTTTTTACATAATGATGTTAACCAAAATTAAGAAAGGAAATTTTTATATTTTGTATCTCTGACTTTGATGTAGAATGCGGAGGAGTTTGTAATAAGTTACTAAATATATCTCGTATCTCATCAAGAAAAATTGTGTCTGTTCAAGAACAAAGATTATCAGAAGATTGCAGATTTATCTCTAAAAATCATGATAATTGATTGCACTTGACATTGTATGCATTATGCGTGATAAATTTCTGTAATAATTATTTAGATCATCTATAGGAATATTTTTTATATAATTCTTCTGTACATGTGTGTTTGTCACTGAACTCCTCCTAAACAGCTGATGGATTTGATGAAATTTTGTGTGTGTGCTTGAGTGGGTCTCTCAATGGTTTAGATTCACAATTGACCTGCAGGTGGCGCTGCAATCGATATATCATTATATAATTCTTTTTCCGCACATGTGTGTTTGCCACTAAACCTCTTAAAAACGGCTGGATCGATTTTGATGAAATTTTTTTGTGTGCCTTGACAAAACATGGAGAATATTTTTGTTTTCCTTTGTTGTAAGTCGTTATCAGGCGGTGCTGCAGTATATCAACTTATATACCGTTCAACCAATCCTAAGGAAAATTGGTAATAATATGTATTCGAATACGGAAATATGTCCGCGCTATCCACTTTATTGTACTTGTCACCAGATGGTGCTGCAGCATTTCCTTATATATACCGTCTAAACAATATTCATGAAAATTAGTATGCACATATATTGAATATGGAAAACATATTCGCGATATGTAATTTCTACAATGCATTTTTTTTTTTTTGGCTGGTTCCGCATAATATATGCCGAGTTCTGTTAGTATATATATATATATATATATATATATATATTTATGGAATTTTTATAGAACAATATAAGTAAAAGTATGTATTTGAAAATGTATGAACTGTTTTGAAAATTCTTATACATTCTGTTTAAGAATTATCAAATACAATAGAACCTCTTTTAAATCGAACCTGGATAAGTCGAAAACCTCCACAACTCGAAAAATTCTGTTCCCTTCCCCTTCAAGCCCCAAAACCTCCATTACTCGAAATTTCAACCCTCTATAAGTCGAAATAATTAGTCAATCCCCACAAGCCATTTTGATATATATTTTTCCCACCGTAACTCGAAAAAAATTGGACCTCTGTATTTCGAACATTATCAATGTTTGATTTTTACAATCTTTGCAACTCGATCATTTGAAACTAATTACCTCTATAGCTCGAAGAAAATAAGTTACCGACTTTAAGGATTTGCCGACAAATGCATCGTTGTTTCTTAGAAAACAATGTTTGAGTATATAGTAAATAGAATATGAAATAGCAACTCGGAAGAAAAAGAATTTTCTGCTCTTCATAGCTTAGATAGTGCTTTAGATAGAGAACGATCGAATTAGTATAAAGCAAAAATTAAAAATAATAATAACTGACTTTTTTTAATACATAATATTTTAATTTTAAGGTTGTTTTCGGAATTATTTTGATTTTTATTGTAATACATAATGTAACTTTTAAGTTTCAAATAAACATGTTTATTACCTCTGTAACTTGAATTTTTATTTATTTTGCCTCTCTAACTCAAAATAAGTTAGAAAGAATCTAGACCTCTACAAGTCAAATATTTACAAAAATCCGCGTGTCGAAAATTTGGCGTCTCCCTTGAAGTTCGACTTACAGAGGTTCTATTGTATCGCAATTTTTTTCCTGATATTTTTTATCACAATTTATAACAAGTAAAAAAAGGTGGATGTGATTTCATATCGCCTATGAACTGAAAATGCGAAAACAGTACAAATCGATCATAAAAAAAAAAAAAGAAAAGCCTTGTTTACAAATAATTCAGTAAACTTTTCGTTTAAGAAGCAATGTAACTTAACGAATTCGTCTTATAGTTGCTTGTTTTATCGTTCAATATTTTATATGTATAGAAAACAAAATATAAACAATTATATCGTTTATTAGGTTTGTAAGAAAAAATTATTAATTCCATGGCTAAATATATCGCTAAATATATGGATATATAAGACATTTCCTTTTCTTAAAGCAGATGATGTTTTTAATAAAGAATGAATTAATATTTTTTTATTTCAGTTAAAACTAATAAATTCTTGTTGCTTTTTATATATATATTAATTTTATTACAACTAATTCCTCTGGTGGTTAGTTTAAATGAAATGCAAAATATTCATTTTTTTAAAAAATTTCTAACTGTAACTTTATTTTTCAACGAATAAACTGTTACAAAATGCTATTAATTAAGATTTGTCAGCTTCATTACACCCTCCTCCCACTTTCTCCTCCTCAAAATCGTTTTTCAATACGTTTTAAGAAAGTTGTAAATTATCTGCGGAGTATGAACTATATATACCATTTTTCATTCATAAATTTTGTGGAAAACTTTATTATAATATACTGTACTATTATTATACTACACTGTTATTTATTATAATTAATTCAGATAAATTATAATAAATAAACTTAGTCAATCCACTTTCAACAAATTTCTAATTTGTCTACGATATTTTCATTCGTATATTTCCTTCCTATATTTTGAGGAAAACTTTATTATGATATACTGTAATTATACACTGTACCATTAAAATACCCTGTATTTATTATAATTAATTTATGCAGTTAATTATAATAAATGCAATTAGTCCATTCACTTTCAACAAGTTTATATGATATAGTAGCTACCTTTTAAACTTCTATGAATCAAATTTATAAATTCTTCTCCGGAGCAAAATAGAGCTTAAAACTTTTATTTAAATTAGATTCCATATAATAACTCATGCCCATTTCATTATTAATGTGACATTCCTCAATTGATTCAACAGCTATCTCTCAATCACCGTCAAGTCAACCGGAACATTAATTAATGAAAATAAAAAAAAAAATAAATTAAAGAGCTATATGACCAGTATAACAGGTTTTATTTAACTCAATAAAAAAAAAAATTATATGCTTTCTACTTGCTAATTATTTTATTACTTTTACCTCAATAAAAATAACTACTTTAGCATATCTATCTATCAATGCATATGTGTGTGTTGAGCCTTATCCTCTCTTATGTTTGACCTCGTAAGGTCACAGTGCTAAAAGTAAGCATTTTACTGCAAAATTCGGTAAAAGTAAAGCTTTCGAGTTTGCATGAAAAAAACCCTTTTTAAGATGATATTAAAAATTGTTATGGTTACTGCTCAACAATACTTAAGTGTAAAATATCGAATAATAAAATCTAATCTTAATCACCCCAAAATATCGAATATGTTTTTCAAAAAGTGATAATAAACCAAACTAATCATGATAACAAACAAAAAATTTCATATGTAGTTAAGTTTATAAATCATTTCATGCATAAAAAAAAAAAAAAAACTGTATCACTAGATTGTCTTATACCTGGACAATATGTTACTTTTATTTTGTTTCTTTTTTAATTCTTCTAACACACATATCATTAATTCTATATTTTTTTCATCAAACTTGTTCAGAAATATACTTTAGAACAACCAAAAAAGTAAGATCGTATGCCAGTTCATCTTGGGGTTTTTTTTGTGTGTGTGCTTCTAACAAACATATCAATAACTGTATATTTTTCATCAAACTTGTTCAGAAATATACTTTAGAACGATCAAAAAAAAAGTAAAATCATATGTCAGTTCATATTGGTGGGTTTTTTGTGTGTGTGTGTGTGTGTGTGTGTGCTTCTAACAAACATATCAAAACTATATATTTTTTCATCAAACTTGTTCAGAAATACACTTTAGAACAATCAAAAAAAGTAAAAATCCAATACATTACAATAATTTAATGTATATAAACAAAAGAAAAAAAGCTGTGTTTCTAACAAACATATCAATAATTATATATTTTTCATCAAACTTGTTCCAAAATACACTTTAGAACGATCAAAAGAGTACAATTCAATAATTTACAAACAATAATTTAATGTATAATACACAATATGTTAAATAAAAAAAAAAAAAAATGGCACTCACCCAAAAATGAGCCATCGCATTGACTTCAAAAGTCTTCTTGATCTTCTCATCCGGACAGTCGAGCAATTTCTTACCGGTCACGATGCCCGCATTATTCACCAGAATGTCCACTTTACCCACCTCCTTCTTCACTTTCTCCGCCGCCTCGTACACGGCCTCGGGCTGGGAGACATCGCACCGGAAGGCGAACGCCTCTCCGCCCTGGTCTCGGACCAGCTTCGCCGTCTCCTGGGCTCCGGCCAGGTTCAAGTCCCAAACCACGATCCTGGCACCATGGCGGGCGAAACGGAGTGCCACCAGCCTCCCTATACCACTTCCACCGCCGGTGATCAGAACCACTTGCCCTTTAATATTTTTATACCGCATGCTTTTTGGAACAAACGCTAAAACCAACGATTCCAACGAATAGTAAATCAGTAGCAAAATGTTCGTTAATATTTGAGCGGCTGACATTTTTTTTATTCAAATCGTTTGATCCAATCAAATAAATACTTATACAGAGTGTGAGAAAGGGAAAGGAAGCGCTTTTCTCTGAGCGGTGGAAATGAGTGGCTTTTTTAGACTGTTACTACATCGATGAAACGGTGAGCCTTCATTGTAGAAACGCGAAGGTCACAGCGGTGGCGTTAAACTCACCCGCCTTCATGCCAAATTGATCGCCAATGTTTATGATTGTTGGCGAGCGGTTATCGGCGGGTTACATAAAAAAGTAGTAAATAATAAAAATGTATTATTTTTATGACTCATATAGCAGCAGGGCCGGATTTTCTTATAGGCTACTTCAGGCTTCAGCCTAGGGCCTCAAGATCAAGAGGGGCCTACATTCAAATTATTAGCAAAAATTAAATTACACTATTCTAAAAACAGTAAACACTGAAACACTTTTATTCGAATTTGTTTTTGTAAATGTTGTGCGTTATGCTTGATTAGTTATTGTGTTATTGTTACAAGTACTATATATAGTGCTGCGAATAAATGTCCAAATAAGTGTTCTCGCCTTTTTTTTTAATTTGTTATACGTGCCACAATTTTTTATAAAGATTAGGTACCCATCACAACATGTTTCATTTAACATATTGTTATATATCTACAGTAATGATGTATTTTATTGTCTCTCATGTAATTTACAAACTTTTTTTTTCTTCTAATGCAGCTGGCAAAACAGACCGTGATCTTTCGCCATAAGGGGCAGCACCGATGTTACTCACTTTGCATTACCCAGGGGGCGCGTGTAACTTGATGGTAAGCCACGGACGCGGTAAAAATGGGAGGTGAAAGGGCCTCGTAAGTGGAATAGCCTAGGGCCTCTTTTCATCTAAATCCGGCCCTGAGCGGAGCATACGGGTAAATTTAATTACTCATTTCAAATTAAAAAAAGCATTTAATATAAAGTATTTATAAAGAACAAAAAAAAAAAAAAAAAGTAAAATCGATAGCATTCAATCCGATGATACACCAGGCATGCCCACCGTTCGGCATAACCCTTTAGTCACCATGTTTACATATTCAATAGTTTTGTGGCATCGACAACTGGTCTCTAATTGTATCGAAACTTAAATAATTAAATTAACTTAACTTAAATTAAACTAAAATATATAATTAAACTTAAATTATAAAACTTAAATTAAACTAAAAAATTAAACTAACTTTTAAAAAAAAAACTTGAATTATTAAATTAAATTTAAAAACAATTAAACCTTAAACTTAATTTAAATTAAATTAATACTTAACTTAATTAATTATTAAAACTTAATTATTTTATTTTGTAACTTAAATCATTTTAGATTACAAAATAAAATAGTTAAGTGACTTAAATTATTACATTTAAAAACTTAAAATTATATATTAATAATTAAAAACTTAAATTATTAAAACTAACTACTAACTTAACTTAATTAATAAAACTAAACTTAAATTACTTTTTAAAAAATAACCTAAAAAAAAAATTAAACTATTTTAAACTTAAATTATTTTATTTTTTGTATTTGACTTTTATTTATTTTTAGTATTTTTTAAATTTTTTAAGTGCCATATTTTAATTTTTGAAACTTTATCTTGTAATTTTTACACTAACCTTAAGCAGCCTATTAAAATTGTTAACTTTATATATGAATTAAGATGAGGAGGTTAAGGGGTCTATCCCCATTGGTACTCCCTCCAGTTGCCAGTACACCAGGCATGCATAGACCACTGTCTGATGTTACTTTTTAAACGGCCAGTCTAATTATACAGTCAGTTATTTGAAAAAAATATGACGGATTTTTTTTTTTTTTTTTTTTTTCAATGATTTTCAGATTTTGATGAAAGATGGATATGGAACATGGTTCGGCTTTAGTTTAAAAAATAACAACAACAAAATAAATAAATAAAGATTTGAAAAATATCTTATTCAATGTTTTGTAATTTGGGGCCCTGAGTGGCTAGCGCTCTGGCGCTCGGTACCACAGGTTTCGGGTTCGAGTCCCGGCAGTGCCAGGGATGTTGTAATGGTTCAGAATCCACTTTAAACCGTAGGTCCCGGTGTAACATGATCGTAGAGCGTTGCGGGGGCATTGTTACCCGCATCCACGGCTTATCTTCAAGTTACACGCGCCCCTGGATAATGCAAAGTGGGTAACGTCTGTGCAGCTCTTGCCTTAAGGCATCCAAAACCAAGCTGTTTAAGTGTTTGCCAGCTGCATTAGAAAAAAAAAAAAATGTTTTGTAACTTATTGTATGCTAAAAGACCAGAATCGTTGTCAACAGTCTGAAAACAAGATCATTTACCTTTTTTTTTTTTTTTAGTTTGTATTATTATTATTATTATTTATTTATTACAATATTTAGCCCATAAAAATTAGTTCCATTTTAAAATTGCGCTAATGAAAGAAGATATAATTTTCGCTAAATAATAGAAGATAAACATATTTGTAAACATAATGGATTCATATAAATATTTGTAAATATAATAGATTCGTATTTGTAAACATAATAGATTTTTTGCTAAATAATAGATTAAAATCCTCATACCTGTTTGGATCAACACATATTTGTAAACATAATAGATTCGTATAAATATTTGTAAACATAATAGATTCGTATAAATATTTGTAAACATAATAGATTGTATAAATATTTGTAAACATAATAGATTCGTATAAATATTTGTAAACATAATAGATTCGTATTTGTAAACATAATAGATTTTTCGCTAAATAATAGATTAAAATCCTCATACCTGTTTGGAACAACACATATTTGTAAACATAATAGATTCGTATAAATATTTGTAAACATAATAGATTCGTATTTGTAAACATAATAGATTTTTCGCTAAATAATAGATTAAAATCCTCATACCTGTTTGGAACAACACATATTTGTAAACATAATAGATTCGTATAAATATTTGTAAACATAATAGATTCGTATTTGTAAACATAATAGATTTTTCGCTAAATAATAGATTAAAATCCTCCTGTTTGGAACAACACATATTTGTAAACATAATAGATTCGTATTTGTAAACATAATAGATTTGCTAAATAATAGATTAAAATCCTCTTAAAATCCTGTTTGGATCAACACATATTTGTAAACATAATAGATTCGTATAAATATTTGTAAACATAATAGATTCGTATTTGTAAACATAATAGATTTTTCGCTAAATAATAGATTAAAATCCTCATACCTGTTTAGAACAACACATATTTGTAAACATAATAGATTCGTATAAATATTTGTAAACATAATAGATTCGTATTTGTAAACATAATAGATTTTTCGCTAAATAATAGATTAAAATCCTCATACCTGTTTGGAACAACACATATTTGTAAACATAATAGATTCGTATAAATATTTGTAAACATAATAGATTCGTATTTGTAAACATAATAGATTTTTCGCTAAATAATAGATTAAAATCCTCATACCTGTTTGGATCAACACATATTTGTAAACATAATAGATTCGTATAAATATTTGTAAACATAATAGATTCGTATTTGTAAACATAATAGATTTTTCGCTAAATAATAGATTAAAATCCTCATACCTGTTTGGATAACACATATTTGTAAACATAATAGATTCGTATAAATATTTTTAAACATAATAGATTCGTATTTGTAAACATAATAGATTTTTCGCTAAATAATAGATTAAAATCCTCATACCTGTTTGATCAACACATATTTGTAAACATAATAGATTCGTATAAATATTTTTAAACATAATAGATTCGTATTTGTAAACATAATAGATTTTCGCTAAATAATAGATTAAAATCCTCATACCTGTTTGGATCAACACATATTTGTAAACATAATAGATTCGTATAAATATTTGTAAACATAATAGATTCGTATTTGTAAACATAATAGATTTTTCGCTAAATAATAGATTAAAATCCTCATACCTGTTTGGAACAACACATATTTGTAAACATAATAGATTCGTATAAATATTTGTAAACATAATAGATTCGTATTTGTAAACATAATAGATTTTTCGCTAAATAATAGATTAAAATCCTCATACCTGTTTGGAACAACACATATTTGTAAACATAATAGATTCGTATAAATATTTGTAAACATAATAGATTCGTATTTGTAAACATAATAGATTTTTCGCTAAATAATAGATTAAAATCCTCATACCTGTTTGGAACAACACATATTTGTAAACATAATAGATTCGTATAAATATTTGTAAACATAATAGATTCGTATTTGTAAACATAATAGATTTTTCGCTAAATAATAGATTAAAAATCCTCATACCTGTTTGGATCAACACATATTTGTAAACATAATAGATTCGTATAAATATTTGTAAACATAATAGATTCGTATTTGTAAACATAATAGATTTTTCGCTAAATAATAGATTAAAATCCTCATACCTGTTTGGATCAACACATATTTGTAAACATAATAGATTCGTATAAATATTTGTAAACATAATAGATTCGTATTTGTAAACATAATAGATTTTTCGCTAAATAATAGATTAAAATCCTCATACCTGTTTGGATCAACACATATTTGTAAACATAATAGATTCGTATAAATATTTGTAAACATAATAGATTCGTATTTGTAAACATAATAGATTTTTCGCTAAATAATAGATTAAAATCCTCATACCTGTTTGGAACAACACATATTTGTAAACATAATAGATTCGTATAAATATTTGTAAACATAATAGATTCGTATTTGTAAACATAATAGATTTTTCGCTAAATAATAGATTAAAATCCTCATACCTGTTTGGATCAACACATATTTGTAAACATAATAGATTCGTATAAATATTTGTAAACATAATAGATTCGTATTTGTAAACATAATAGATTTTTCGCTAAATAATAGATTAAAATCCTCATACCTGTTTGAACAACACATATTTGTAAACATAATAGATTCGTATAAATATTTGTAAACATAATAGATTCTGTATTTGTAAACATAATAGATTTTCGCTAAATAATAGATTAAAATCCTCATACCTGTTTGGAACAACACATATTTGTAAACATAATAGATTCGTATAAATATTTGTAAACATAATAGATTCGTATTTGTAAACATAATAGATTTTTCGCTAAATAATAGATTAAAATCCTCATACCTGTTTGGATCAACACATATTTGTAAACATAATAGATTCGTATAAATATTTGTAAACATAATAGATTCGTATTTGTAAACATAATAGATTTTTCGCTAAATAATAGATTAAAATCCTCATACCTGTTTGGAACAACACATATTTGTAAACATAATAGATTCGTATAAATATTTGTAAACATAATAGATTCGTATTTGTAAACATAATATATTTTTCGCTAAATAATAGATTAAAATCCTCATACCTGTTTGGAACAACACATATTTGTAAACATAATAGATTCGTATAAATATTTGTAAACATAATAGATTTATTTGTAAACATAATAGATTTTTCGCTAAATAATAGATTAAAATCCTCATACCTGTTTGGAACAACACATATTTGTAAACATAATAGATTCGTATAAATATTTGTAAACATAATAGATTCGTATTTGTAAACATAATAGATTTTTCGCTAAATAATAGATTAAAATCCTCATACCTGTTTGGATCAACACATATTTGTAAACAAACACTTTTGTGTAAGAATATGAAAAAGTCAATAAATAGAAACCCTTTTGATTAATCATTTTCGCTTAGTTACTACAAAAATCGAAACAAATACAAAAAGAAAAGTAATGTCACTCAGCAAATTCTTTATTTACTTTTTATTTTATTACATTTATTTTTAAATCTATGTAATTAAATGAAAAATATGTCAGATAATTTTTAAGGTTTCTTTTTTCCTTTTGAGGCCCGTGGCTAATTTATAGTGAGTATATTCGGCCCGCTGCCTTACAACGGTGTGTCTTGCAATTGTCTAGCGCTCTGGTCTTTGGTACCACAAGCTTCAAGTTCAAAGCCTGGTAGTGGCATGAATGTTTGCTACTGGTTTGGAATCCACCTTAAATTGTAGGTCCCGGTCTAATTATTCTAAAGTGCAAAAAATGACCGTAGAGCGACAAACCAAACCCTTGCCTTACAAGTTTGTGTACTCCTGCAATGCGTACAATGGTACATAAGAAATGAATTTAAATTTTTTTCAAAGAATTCATCAATAAATATGTGGATTACATTAGATAGATGACAATGATGATTGATGCTAATGATTGAGAATGACGTATTTAAAAAAGCATTCAGGAAAAAAAAAAAATTTATTTTTTAAAGATCTATAAAAACCAATTAAATAATAAAGGATAAATCCATGCTATATTTTCATGCAATAATTCAAATTTCTACTATCCGGCCATACATTTTTTTTTTTTTAAGTATTAAATGTTTCCCACATATTAAATAAGATAGTATCTACATTAGTAGTCAAAATTTTTATACACAATGCAATAAAATAGATGATTGATTGATGATTGCTATGATGCTAATGATTATGGATGACATTTAAAGAACATGCAGGAAAAATTTATTTTTAAAGGTCACCTCAAAATATGACAAATATTTGCATTTATTTGTGGTATAATAAATTAAAAATAACTTAATGTAAGAACATTTATGAGATTATACATTCAAATATTAATTTATTTATATGCTAAGAATAGGAAATTTAATTTATTACTGAAATTCAATGCAACTTTCATGTTAAATGTATCAGCTTTAAAATCAAACAATAATAACATTTTTAAAAATCTTTCAAGATTTCTTATATTTGTATAAAATAAAATAGATGAGCTATTCAATAAATATGTGGGCTAAAAAAAATTGTCTCCTATTAAGTTTAATGTTCAATAACGTAGCAATTATTTTAATAAAATAATATTTCTTTTCACAAATTTTTAGTATCATTTCCAAACGCAATATGTTTTCATAATTGTAGTCCTATGTTAAGAACTTATATATTACAAGAGCTGAAAAATATATTATTTGATACATTAATATGATCATAGACTAGGGCTTTCTATCTAGCATGCCAGCACTGTTAAAAAAGAACGGAATCAGTATGAAATCGAAAATTTGCTAATTTTATATGCTTATTTTTATTTCATTTTTCAAACTTTAGTTAAATGAAAATACTAAATAATAAGGAAATTACTGAAATTTTTATTTTATCTAAATACCAAATTGATATATAGTATATACACTAGTGTCCAAAAGTTAGGCATAAATCGTAAAATGCGAAAAACATGGAGTAAATATTCGTAAAATTATTCCAAATTTTTGCGGATATTAATTGGTTGAAGAAGAAACATTGGGTTTATGCAAAACTTTTCAGTCGACTACGTCCTGCGCGAAACACTTGCGCATGTCGGAACGCAGAGAAACCGATTCACGCAGCATAGGCAGTTCAGACAAGTTTCGTGCAACTGCTGTGAGAAGGAACGTTGTTAACCATCAAACAAGGTGAATGAGGGCACAAAGACGCCAATTGGACATGTTTACAGACAAGAAAGAAGGAACGAACCATCAAACAAGTTGGAATGCTGGAATCATGTTTGCGAAAGGGACGATCGTTGGAATGCTGGAACGATCGAAAAACCGAAGTGTCTCGAATTTTGAATGTGGACCAGTCTGTGATCTCAAGACTGAACCAGAGGTTTCAAAGAACGGGAGATGTTACCCGACAACCAGTATCAGGTCGACCAAGAGTCACAACCCCTAGCCAAGACCGATATCTGGTAATAAGTGCCACTGGCACGTCTGACGTCGCGCACCTCTGACTGGCAGAGCACCGCCGCTCACAGTCGCCACAAGAATACGAATTTCGAGACAAACTGTTTACCGGAGACTCAATCATGCTGGCCTGTATGCCAGAAAACCAGCAGTTTGCATTCCCCTCACGTCTGCGCATAAACGCGCTCGTTTGAACTGGAGTTTGAAACATCAACATTGGAGTGTGGGCCAATGTGATGTTCAGTGACGAGTCCCGGTTTAGTCTGAGTAGTGATTCTCGTCGGATAACGATATGGAGAGAACGTGGAACACGTTTTGAACCAAGAAACATAACGGAAAGACATCATTTTCCATCAAGGGGAGTAATGGTATGGGCAGGCATCATGATGGACGGCCGCACAGACCTCCATTTCTTTGACACGGGGTCTGTGACTGGTCAAAGATACAGAGACGAAGTTCTTGAGCCTTATGTTCGCTTGTTTCGAGGTGTTGTCGGTCCTGACTTCATATTCATGGATGATAATGCGCCATGTCACCGATCGGTGCTGGTTGATGACTTCCTTGAAACGGAAAACATCCAGCGTCGTGGCCTGCGAACTCCCTGATTTAAATCCTATCGAGCATGTATGGGATATGCTCGGGAGACAAATTGCAGCCCTTTCGCACCCACCAAGCTCCGTTACAGAACTGAAGAGAGCTCTCCAAGAAGCTTGGAACCTTTGAGCCCACAACTCATTCATCATCTCATAGCAAGTATGGTAAATCGCTGTGCAGCGTGCCTGGCTGTCAGAGGTGACCACACGCCTTATTAAACTGCAGCATCAATATTTTATTTAATGTTTTCTTTCATTTTTTCTTTAAAGTGCCCTTGCTATGCCCAGTTTTCTTTCAAACTGCTACTTTGGATAATAAAATTAATTATTATCGTTCTTTTGATTTGCTTTCTTATTTTATAACCATTTTACACTCGCATATCACGTTTCCCGCCATTCTGATTTATAGTTCCTTCTTTATTCACATAATTATCAATTATGCTTAACTTTTGGACACCAGTGTATATATATTTTTTTTTTATTAAAAACTTTTTGACTTGTCTAGTGATTAAAAAACTTTTTTCGAAAAGAAATCAAACATTCTTATGCTATAATATTTTTGATAATTAGTCACTATTGATATTTTAAATTCGTATATATTAAATGACTGCATTGTTTTAAAAATATTGATACGCGGTTAGGTGCATTTTCCTCTATTCTTCCAAAAAAAAAAAAAAAAAAAAAAAACAGCCAATTAAAAGGGGGGAGGGGGAAATCGTATCCTGAACAATATTTCATAACAAACTTCAGTTATAACCAAATTCAATAATATAAAATTCTGATTATAGCATATGTCTCAGAGAAGGATATAATTCTGATCTTGAGAAATCATAAAAGTTTTTAATTAATTCATTTAAGAAAAAAAAATGTTTTAAGTTGTCGTCTACTTTAGCATCGTTTTGGGTATCTTTTCTCAATATAAATCATCATCATCACCATCAGTGGCGCAAAAGCCCCATGATGTGCCAAGGCCATCTGCCTGCTGACAAATTTCGAAACAGATGTTTTTCTTTTTACGAGATAGGGTTGTCAACCCTACGTCGTTTATTATAATTGGTGTCTGACGGCTGAGTTTTTACGCTCTAGTGCTCGATACCACAGGTTTCGGGTTCAAGTTCTGGTGGTGCTATGGATATTTGTAGTGGTTCAGAATCCACTTTAAGCCGTAGGTCCCGGTCTTATATGACCGTAGTAATTAGACCTTTTCTCATCCTCATCATTTCCAAACTGTAAAAGGGCGGCTCAACTCAGTGCACAATGATGTGGTGTGGTATAGCAGTAGTAGCCCTACGTTCTGCAATCATATTAGATCTGGACCTACGGTTTCCGAACTACTACAAGCATACGTGGCACCAACCGGGACTCGAACCCGAAACCTGTGGTACCGAGCACTAGAGCGCTAAACACTCGATGATGAATATATCGACTCGCCATGATGAATATATTCTGAAATTTTATTCAATTGCAATAACATTAAAAAAAATCTGAAAGATTTAATATTAAGGTTATTAGGATCAATAGGTATTTATTCTTTCATTTAATTTTCATTACAAAAATTCGAGTATAAAATTAACCATTCGGATTAGAATGAAAACTGTAATCCTCTGATTCATCGCCAGAGCTCTCGAGAACACCCTGAGATACATCGCTTCTATTATTATTAAAAATGTCTTCACTATCTATATTTTGAATGTTGAAGTTCATCGTGCCAAATGTCTCTCTTATTGTAGATTAATACGGAGATCCTTGGCCGCGTAGCTCCTTCATTGTAAAATGTTGAAACATAGCGGTGGTCTCATGCCTTTTGAGTTAATAAGCAAAATAAATAATTAAATGCCCTTTTTTTTTTAAAAACGAATTATTTATTTAATAAAATTATAAAATGAAAAAATTTCCAAAAATGTAGATGTTGATGAAATCAGTTGCATGTAATAAAACAGAATGAGCAAAGGTCAAATTAGGAGAAAAATAGCTTAGGAGAAAAGCGAACTTTTTCATGTAGACAGTTGTAAGGAATTAATTTAAAATATTTAGAACAGTGCGAGGTCTTTTGCTATGTTTGCGGGAAGAAATATCATAATCGTAATTTTGTAGAATATTTAATACAGGGTTATTGATGTTTCGCATATCATTATAGAATTTAATAATTTGAAGTTCATCATGCCAAATGTCTAACATTAAGCAGCCAATTATTAATCGTACGTTTATCTATGAATTAAGATGAGAAGGTTAAGGGGTCTATCCCCATTGGTACTCCGTAATCGGTACGCCAGTTACCACTGCTACTTAAAATAAATCACTGGTTCTCGAAAAAGGCTTTTCTCATTTTCCTTTTCAGGTTAAGTTTGTGAACAGAATTCCCTGGACGCCGTTTGGAATCCCTTATCTGATAGCTCAATCGAGAGAAGTTTCAATTATCGCTGCTAAAAAGTGACGTAGATAGATCAAAGTTTCAATGCTCTCTAACACGTACAAAGCAACCATTATTTGGGACATAGCGTGGAAGTTGATTATGAATCACGTTATTTATAAAAATAACCCTAAGCCTTTAATAAATCATTGATGTATGATTCTTAAATTAGTGTCTTATAAGAATTTTTTTTTTTATTTTAATTTTTATAGTAGAAATAAATACACAAAAATAAAAAAAAAATTAATAAAAAGCGCATTAGACCAAAGTTTTCAAGATGTTTGGCATTGAGTTTTATTAAAATATCTTCTATGTAAGAGCAAGTGAAAGCAGACATGTTGATGGTATATTTTTTTCTTTTGAAAATGCGAATTTAGTTTAGTATTTATGGTAAATGTTTGAGTAAGATATTAAATCAGAGTTCTAAAGAAAATTTATGCCCTGGTGTTGTGTTTCTTAAAAAGGTAAACTGTTAAAATTTTATTACATACTTTATCGTCTAATCCCGTGTATAACTTCTAGCTAATGAACAATTATTATCATTGTATTTTCAGTTAAAATGTCGTCATTAAAAAATAACACACTACACTTGAACACATAAGATTTCAGCGATCTAGAGCAGGGGTCTCCAAACTTTCTAGTCTTAGGGCCATACTGTGTACTCCAGTAAGTACCAAGGAGTTTCAGGAAAAGTACCAGAGAGTAAGTACCAAACCGTTTTAATTTTTCTGCCATTTTAAATCTCTTTAATAATTGGTACAATTAACTACAAACTATTGTCAGTGCGTAATTGCAGTAGCCGAAGAAACGTGCTCCGAAAAGGTAAATTTATTTAAAACTGTCAGTTTGACAGCAAACACCGTGGCTCGGAGGGTACAAGACATCGCAGAAAATATATCATCTCAACTGTCTGACAAAAATGAACATCTTGAGTGGTTTTCTCTGGCCTTGGATGAGTCAACGGATGTGTCAGATACGGCTCAGGTG
The DNA here is from genome assembly GCA_021605095.1 of Caerostris extrusa. Taxonomy (NCBI): domain Eukaryota; kingdom Metazoa; phylum Arthropoda; class Arachnida; order Araneae; family Araneidae; genus Caerostris; species Caerostris extrusa. Next base: position 6,592 of record BPLR01009392.1, on the reverse strand, counting down.
TTGATTTTTATTCGAGGAGTAAATAAAAGCTGTGAAGTGTATGAAGAACTTCTTGATATTGATAGTATTCACGGCACGACTACTGGGCAAGATATTTTTAAAGGAGTTGACATTGTCATTAATAAAAAGAACCTACGATGGAAAAAACTTGAAATCTATTACAACTGATGGAGGCAAAAACATGTGTGGTAAAAATAAAGCAGTGGTTGCACTCGTGTCAAAGGCAGTAGAAAATGATGGTGGTTCAAAACCATTAGTCTTGCATTGTATCATTCATCAACAGTCCTTGTGCGGAAAAATGTTTGGATATGTCTGAAGTTCTAAAACCAGTCATATCAGTTGTTAATTTCATCAGATCCACTGGGCTGAAACACCGACAATTCCGCGAGTTTATTGAAGATATGGGAGAAAATGATTTACCATATCACACTGCCGTACGCTGGCTTAGTTGCGGAAAAGTCCTGCAGCGCTTTTTTGAACTTCGAGCACAAATCGAATTTTTTTTTTTAATGAGCATCGACCTCTTACTGAATTACAAAATAGCGAATGGCTATGGAAGTTAGCATTCTATGTCGATTTGACAAAACATATAAACGAACTAAATTTGAGATTGCAAGGAGAAAACCAGCTTCTCCCTGATCTATACACTAATATCAAATCGTTTCGGCAGAAAATAATATTGTTTCAATCACAATTACGTAAAAAATGTTTCACACATTTTGAAACATGTGAAATATTCAGCCGCACTACTGAGACTGAATTTCCCGTCGATTTTGCAGTCGAATTTTTGAGTGCTCTGAAGATAAATTTTGATACTCGTTTCTCAGACGTTGATGACATTGCAAATGAAATTAAGATTTTTCAAAATCCTTTTGATGCTGACATTGAAACCCTAGCCCCGAACTCCAAATGGAAATTATTGATTTACAGTGCAGTGATATAATTAAGAACAGATATCAAAACTCATCTTTGTTGGAATTTTATAAGAGTCTTCCACTGATACAATTTGATAATTTACATAAATTTGCTCGTGGGCTGTTTTCTGTTTTTGGTACTACTTACTTGAGTGAGAAAGCATTCTCCAAAATGAAGTACACAAAGAATGTTTACAGATCTAAGTTAACCGATGAGCATCTTAAATCTCTTTTAATAATTGGTACAAGTAAAATTGATCCACAACTACAAACTATTGTCAGTGAAAATTACAATTACATAAATCTCATTAGTATTTTTTTACAAGTGCGGCTTTACCCCGCGGTTTCATTCGCGTTCATTTAGCTTTTCCATTCCTGAGGGATTTTCAGGATAAAAATCATGTTTGATTCAGGATATATATATATTCCAAACATCGATATACATATATATACGATACTCTTTACCCCAACATAACTACCGAGGATAACAGCAGGATGTTCACTAGTTTCTAATTTTAGTGGGATTCATTTAAATTATTTGTTAGTTGTTATGCTTGTCATTGCTTTTACCTAGCAAGTCAATAAAACCGAGTTATTATCATTCTGTGTTTTTTATCCAACTTCTTACAGCAACAATAAGCTATTCGCTGTTGCGAGCCGGATTTGGCCTGCGGGCCGTAGTTTGGAGAACCCTGATCTAGAGCAAAGTTCTCCAAAAAGTTTTGGTTGCCTGATGGAAATTAGCTAGAGCTCTGGACTTTGGAACCACAGGCTTCAGGTTCGAATCCTGGCGGTGGCATGGATGTTTGTTGGTGGTTCGGAACCCATGAACTGTAGGTCCCATTTTAACAGGTGGTCTGTTTAGCCTAAAGTGTGCACAAGATGACCGTTGAGCGACAAACCAAACCAAAACTTTTTGGCTGCCTGGCAGCCGAATGGCTAGTGTTCGGTACCACAGGTTTCGGGTTCGAGTCTCGGTGGTGCCATGAATGTTTGTAGTGGTTCGGAATCCGCTTTAAGCCGTAGGTCCCGGTCTTACATGACCGTACAGCCCAATCAGACTTCTCACCCACATCATTCCCAAACTGTGAAGGGGCAACTCAGCTCTAGGCAGTGAGGTGGTGTGGTGTGGTATAGTAGTATTAGTGGGGGTTCAGAATCCATGTTGAGCTGTAGGTCCCAGTCTAATTAGCCTAAAGTGTGCAAAGAATGACCGTAGAGCGACAAACCAAACTACCAAAACTGTTTCAGTTCGGACGGAAACGAGGCGTAATGAGCACGGAGGACGATGCACGCAGTGGACGCCCCAAAGAGGCTGTTACCAACGAAAACATCAAAAAAAGTCCACAAAACAGTTTCTGATAACCGTAAAGTGAAGTTGATTGAGATAGCTGAGACCCTAAAGATATCAAAGGAACGTGTTGGACATATCGCGAATGAATATTTGGATATGCGAAAGCTCTGTTCAAAGTGGGTGAAACGCAGAGCTCACAATCGACCTAAAAACAACAACGAATTGATGATTCTAAGCAGTGTTTGGAGCAGTTCAATCGTAATAAACCCGAATTTTTGCGTCGAAATGTGACAATGGATGAAACATGGCTCCATCATTTCACACCGTAGTCCAATCGACAGTCAGCCGAGTGGACTGCACGTGATGAACACTAAAAATGCTATAACTCACATACTAATAGTGCAACATTTGTCAAATTTATACACGTGTCTTTTGAAGGTTAGGGCTAACTAAAAGCATATGGATTTAATATAAGTAGCGTCATCTATGTGTCAGCCTACGAACTTTTTAGTCCACCTGTTAATCAACTTCATTTTTTTTTAAACAATAATCCTTTAAGAGTTTTATCGAGTAATCGAATGCTATGAAAGGAAAACAAAGAATTGATAAACACAGACAAAAGTACCAACAAAATCACAATGAATACAAGTTTGTTTTTTTTTTTGTTCCGATGCAGCTGGCAAACACTTAGACAGCTTCGTCTTGCATGCCTTAAGGCAAGAGCTGCACAGATGTTACTCACTTTGCATTACCCGAGGGCGCGTGTAACTTGAAGATAAGCCGCGGACGCGGAGTAACAATGCCCCCGCAACGCTCTACGATCCTATTAGGGCCAGGACCTACGGTTTAAAGTGGATTCCGAACCACTACAAATATCCATGGCACCGCCGGGACTCGAACCCGAAACCTGTGGTACCGTGCGCTAGCCATTCGGGAATACAAGTTTCAAAAAAAAAAAAAAAAAAAAATGGTAAAATGGATCTAGTCTTCCATTAAAGGTTATCCAACATCGAGCAGTCATGATCAAGGATTTCTGCGTGGCGCGCTGAATTTTATACTTATATTTGATACGATGTGAGTGAGGCTTAAAAGAGCGGAGAAACAGACTAGAATTGCGTTTAAATATCAAATGAGTGAACAGAAACTGGTAAAGTGGTTATAAAAATTATTCGCAGGAAAAACGGTGAAGATATTTATTGCATGTAGGTCGGAATGTCCTTAAATTGGACTCAAAAAAGATAAGAAGGGGGTACAAACCTTCTAGATATTGAATATGTAACTAGAAGGTAGAATATTGAATATGTAACACATATGCAACCGAATATGTAACGTTTAGAGCATCACGTGGAGTCAGAAACCTGCACTTATATTTTGCTACCACGTTTTTTAACAAACACCTACCTATAAGATTGTTATCGTATTCCTCATGGAAGGAGGGAAGGGGGTGGGGGCAGCTTCTGTTGTGATGGAGCACCCGTAGGTAGAAGTCTGACTTCTGCTTCGTGTCGCTGAAGAAAGAGTACAGTACCTTCCGGAAGGACCTTTTAGACAGAACTATAGTACTTCGCTTGTCCGTACTGTATGAAAGAAAACCCGAAGGACTCCCATCAAGTAGTCTGCTGCCTCGCGAGGCTGAAGTTCACAAAAAGCCAACGAGGCTCCTCGTTTTTTGAAAGTGTTTACAACAAAACCGCCAATGGATTTAACCTCCGCCCTAATGCTCACCAGCGGCCCACGTTGCCACTGAACCACCCATAAGGTTGGCAATTGAATAATTCACACCATTTTCCCCAAATAGGGATTTCCTTAGCAAAGACACTGAGGCTTTCGGTTGTTAGATTTCGAATTAAGCTTTTTAATTCAGTAACCTAACTTTCTATCCACCATCATGAATTTTTCCCATAAAATAAAAATAATTAAACAACGTATTAAAAGAGTTAGTATTTCACTCAGAAAAAAATGTATTAAATAATTTAACTAGTTTATTTTCATTAAAGACATTGGAAAATATCGTTTTATAGAATTAAAAAATCCCCAATATGGATGAGCATAATTCGTTTCACTAATAAAAATCCCTAACACACTAAAACGAATTACATATTCATAAGAACAAACATCAAATAATAAGTCGGAAATTAGGAAATCACGGTCTTGTCTCATCCATTCTCTTCTAAAACTATTTACAAATTTAATTATCAGTGTTGAAAAGTCTTTTAAATGTATTTAATAAAGAAATTTGCATATATAATAATCATGACTCAGTTACAGAAAATAAACAGTTCTAGTCTTGGTAAATTTTACTTAAAACAAATCATTTAATTTTAAGAATATAATAGTTTTAGTTGGGAAAATAAATTGAAAACTAATACTTTCTTTACACTACGTCAGACCTTTTAAAGCTGGCGCCATCTGGTGGCGTAAAAATCTGATTTTCATAATTCGTGGATATGAATTTTTGAAACGAAATTGATTTTCTTTAAAGAAATTAAAAATTAATAATTATTAAATAATAATTAAATTAATCAATTGATTAAATTACGCATTAAATATTAATTAAATAAATTAATTGGCCATGAATTTTTGAAACGAAATAAATTATTAAATTAAGAAAAAAACAACTTTTAAATGTTATAGTTTTTAAGTTATGCTGGAACATACACACATCCATCGATTTACATATATAGAGAGATAGATTTATTTTAATAAGTATTCATGAATGGTTGTGATAAAATCCTTTTTCTTCTAGCATGCTAGAATAAACAATTTTATTATGAACATCGCAGTAACGATTAACATATATCGTGGTAAAATTATGATAGAATAAATGAAGATAAGAATAATATGTCACACAGGAATAAAAATTTATTTCGGATGTCTATCTTCCAACGCAAGTTTGTACTGTACTGATGTCAACAGCGGTAGCATTTTTCTCATATTTCTCAATGATATGAAATTTCAATGATTCAACTAGACTAGGTGGCCAACCCGCGAGTCATTTCTTGAACATTTTTCTGCCTGTGAGATTATCACACTTTACAAAATATATTTATTTTATAATGGCCAAAGTAGCACGCCATTGTATTAAAAAAGGCATTATTTGTGCATCTGTAGTATATTTAAAAATTAGCTATTGAAATTATGAAAAAAAATTAACTTTTTATTTTAAAGTAATATTCATTGTGAATAATATAATAGCTCTCAAAAAAATATATATATATATATATATTGTATTTGTATTATATATTGTATTTTATGAAAATGCTTCAAGTAAACTCAAATACATTTTTTTTTGGATACATTGATATTAAGATAAGCATTCAAAGTTTGATTTTATAAATCAACATTAACAATTCTTTGTAAGAATCTTCTTTGAATCTCGTATTTTTCAATTTTAACGTTTGGTGACAATTTTCTATTCAATATCATTTACTAACATTAAGAAGAAGAATCTTTTTTAAAATTACATTCATATGCATCTAACACTATAAACACTCCATAAGCATATAAAATATCCAAAGTAACCATGACTGTCAAATATGTATTACATGGGTGGCCTCAGAAGATTGTCTTTTATCACAGGTAACACAACTTCAATTAAGCTACAATATATTTAAATAAATATAAAATGTGCAAGTTAATGTAAATTCACTGCAAAATTCTTTATGGAGCAAATGTTTACAACTTCATTACAATGTCTGCTAACAAACGGCATGAGTTAAAACTCCAACTGCATGCCTTTAAAATAAGCAGATATATTAATGCAGACAAAATGAAGCAAACGTGTTACCTCAGACCTTTTACCACTTCATCACAGACCAACAAATATAAATATTTATAAACAGTTTCGTTATTAGACTCTTAACCGATATTATCATTCAGAATCACTTTAAAAGGCATAACTTTATTTCTCTCGTAAGCAAAAATTTATTTGTTCTTTTTCCAATTTTCAAATCTATTCCCATCATGATAAAGTCCCCTAACATCAAATCATAAAATAGAATGTAATTAAAATAAAATAACAAAAAGAATAACATAAAATCAATAGAAACAAAAGTACTAAATTTGAAAGGAAAGTTAACCCCAGTTCTTTTTAAATATTAAAGTAGTTGCCAGATTTCCTAACCAATCAACATATTTAGTCAGTCAGTTTGTAATTTTCGGAATTCCTCCTTTGGTCACGCTGGGGCCTAACTCCTGAGTATATAACATATTTAGTATTTTTGAATAAATTGAAAATAAATTTTTCACCAATTTGATGATGTTTTACTTTAAATTTATTCCTGTTTTCAACTAATACGTGAGTCTGATTCAATAGGAATTAATGTTTGTAATAATGACATAATTATTTCATTAAACCAATATCTTATAATCAAATTACTTATTT
>BPLR01009391.1:0-92759 GCA_021605095.1 Caerostris extrusa | reverse complement strand
AGATTTAATCTACCGCTTGTTTTTCTTTCTCTCATGATTATTATATTCGAAGCTATTGCGATTCATCAGTTGATTCTGATTGGACAGCTAACGTTAGAAACTAGGGCTTCCTGTCTCTGAAGCCCTCTAGTTTGGTTTTATTCCAATCGCCCATTCATTCAAATTTATATCACTAAAGTTCTTTAATGGGATGTAACGTCAAATCCAACATAATAGCAAATATTTATTCTACATAAATTGCTTTTTTAAGCACAAATTAACATTTAACTTTTGTAATGAGCTTGAAATGGATTTTCTATGTTGCGTTTAATAGCATTGGAGATACAAATCAAGTGATATAACACCTTCAGGTGAAAATCAGAATTGTTTTGTTTAGAAAATGGTATTCAAATGATATATAGCTATTTCACTGAAAAATATTTTAATGCCTAATTTAAACTACCAATTTGATATTAAGCATTTGAATTGATAAGTGCTATTGGATTACCAATATAGGTTCAAATAAAGGATATGCCATACGGAGAATAGAAATTCTTTTCACCCAAGAATTTCAAGTTCATTAATTAAATTGATTAACAAATGAATTTTTTTTATACATTTTTAACCTATATCCTTTGTGAATACTGAAAATTATGTGCCTAAATTAAAATATTACCTACAATACTTTTGTTTCTATTACCAACGCTTTATCTCACTAAATCTACAAAGTACAGAAGAAGCAATTAAGAAATTTGAAATTTGAAATAATAATTTAATAATATAAAATAATTTTTTTCATTGGAACAGAACAAATTTTAAATTATTTAAACAGTGGATCTCTCAATAAACTGTCTCTGAAAATTTAATTATTCTTTTAACATTAGTGTAAAGTCCCTTTCTGCTCATTCGACAAATTTTGAATACAATTCTTCAAAGATTCTAAATTTAAAGTTGTTTCTTCAATTAAAAAGTCCCTAAAAATGTAAAACTTCAATTACTAATCACGATTCCTTTTACTTAATGTTAATTCTGTTGTAATTTTTATAACTTTTGCATTGACATTCCATTTACATGGTAATTGAATAGTAGGATAAGTACAACTATTTTTTCTACAACTGTCACAAATGTATGCCTACTATTATATAGTTTGTTTATGATAGATCACTTTTCTGCAACGATTTTTAAACAATTTATATATGACGAAGTATAAGTAGGTCATATATAAATTGTTCCTTGTATTATTCTACTATGCTCTACTATTATATATTTAGTTATCGTCGACCATTTTTGCATAGATAATAGAAAATGTTTAAAATGTTCCTTGTATTATTTAAATTTGGTTCTTTTTACAAGAAAAAAGATCAGCATTCAAAATCAAACGTTTGATTTGGGAAATTGAAAACAATTCGTCTGAAAATATACTGAGCGTGTTTTGTAGTTTGCCTCAGCTTCTTATCTGTTGAATATTTTTAAAAAAACTTTTCAAAACAGAAAATATTCTCATTCAAACACATAGTCGCAAAATAACAATAAATAATTACATAAAAAGAGAAATAAAAAAAGTAAATGCAAATATTTTAAAGTAAACATACATGAAGAAACCATCTAAATTTATTTTAAATTATGCATGAAAATATACTGAATTTATACATTTTATTTAATTTACTAAAACAGTTTCTTTAAAAATGAACATTAAATGCTACAAGTTCAATCAGGTTTGTTATGGAGTTACCTACAAATATTTTTACTGCAACTTTTCTGGTTGATATAGTAGAAAATGCTATTATGGTATAGATTTTTGTTCATAATTCTAGTATAAGTGCCTAGCTGAGCAAAGCTAAATATTTTATTATGACTGAGATTTGATCTAGAATTTAAAAAAAAATGATTGCAATTATACAATATGACATCGTTATTAATTTAATTGTTTAAAATCACTGTTTAAAAAGCCTGTGTTGTAACTGAAAATTACTTAACGATCAAAATAGTATGGTTCCATGGAAAAATAAACTATCAAAGATCTCACACATAATAAAATGAACTTTGTAAAACATTAAGTTTTGTTTCATACTCTGCTCTCATTTTTTTAAATGTGTATGCTTTATATTTCCATTTTTTTATTTTCCATTTACAGTACCATTATAAATAAAACTTAAATTTTAATTTAAATAAATAAAGAGAAAATTGTTTTAATGAACCAAACATTGACTTTATTCAGCTTAAAAACCTGATTCATCAACTTAAACATTGAATCTAAAAGTCACGAACAAGCTATTAATGAAAATATTTAATTAAATAAAATTAAAATGTTAATAAAACAAAAATATATTAATAAATAAATTCATATTTTATATTTTATGCTTTATCAAATGACATCTTTGACTCTAGGTTTAATGCATATTTTGATGTAATCATTGAATAGTAAGTGAAACATTAAGTTAATTACAACAAATCTTAAAAAAACTAAATTTATCTATAATTTCTAAAACTTTTTAGCCCGTGTTATGAACATTTAATTAATGGAATTAAATAATCTGGCTAAATGCTTGTATATCACAGATATCGTTATTTGCTATTTAGAATTGATATAGATCAGATATCATTATTTTACTATTTATTTTCATTATTACTATTTACTATTTAAATTTATCAAATATTTAGAATTTCGTCCATTCATTAAAATATTTTTTAAAATTATGATTTAAAAAAATCAAATTAAACTTAGAAAGTTTTAGGATTTACTTTTTACATTCTGGAAAAAAAGGTCGAAAATAAAAAATTATTTTAGTAAATAAAGAAAAAGTTTATTTTTTAAGTATTTTTTTATGAATCGTACAATTGTTCGAGTGTGTCTGCCATCCCTTTTAAAAACAAAAATGTGTCAGAGAAGGTGAAAAAAATCTTTCACACACGTTATTTGTACTGCATAAAACCACTCAAAGAAAAAAAAAAGATTTACAGATAAACAAAAGAAAGTGCTGTGAAATAGGATTCCAGCGACTTGGCACTAGAATTCGGCATTAAAGCGATTTATCAGTTTTTATATATAGATAAAAAGCTAAAAAATGAATATTGCTGTAATCACCTTGGAGGTTCAACGACAGTTTCCCTATTGCATTGTTTCACTATACAGTAATTCTAAAAGATACTACGTTAATGTTGCAGAAAACACACGCCGTGAAGCTGATAGGAAAAACATTTCCGAAAAAATCGATTGCATAAAAATTTATTCTGACATAATAGTTTTATACTTTTAACATTAAAGGGCCTTCTAATTTAATACATTTCGTCTAATGAATATTAAATATTGATTAGTGCATGTTAAACTAGAAATATGTAAAGGGGAATATCTTCGAATTCTTTTAAATACGTAAGGAGAACTAGAAGCTTCTCATATCACCGAAAGATTCTTGTTTAATGTGTGTCTGTGTGCGGAAAGAAAAAATATAAATAACTGAACCTAATAATACATTAAGTTCGTTTTAAATAGTTGATTTATGACAATTGAAAATTTTGGTTCTAGAATTCAATTTAAAATTCAACTTTTTCTTGCAAAGATTTAACTAATGAATAATAGATTTTTTCAAACAAAAAATAAAAATAAAAAAGAGAAGAAAATGGAATTTAAGTAATTTTCTACAGCTACTGAAACAACTGAACTGACATCTCCAATCCTTTATTACACACTCATGTCCATAAATTAAGGATAATGAAGTTCAGGCAAAGAAAGAGACAGAAGCAAAACAAATTTAACTTATTTGTAAAGTCTATTTATTAAACAAAAGGAAAGAGCAAAAACGCTGCTATATGTTTGTCATAATTAATAAAAACTGCGATTTTACTACCTGGAGCAAATTTCAAAAAAGAACCTATTTACAAAAAACAGTATAACATGGTTAGTATGATGGTTAATATGGAGTATGTCTCCCGGACGATGCAATACAGGCCTTACAACGCCTAGGCATGCTGGGTATCAAATTATCATTCTGATCTTGGGGAATATTACACCACTCATCAAGCAATACCCTCCAAGTTCCGGTTGACAGGTGGGGGAGGGCGTTGACGGGCTACAATTCGTCAGCCAAGCATATCCCACACATGCTGTATTGGATTCAAGTCCGGTGAGTATGCTGGCCAATCCATACGTGTGATATCCTCCAATTGAAGGCATTCGTCTACAATGTTTGCATGGTGAGGACGGGCGTTGCCATCCATAAACCGAAATTCAGCACCCATGGCGCCCCGAAACAAACGTACATGTTGTTCCAGAATGACATCCCGATGGATGTGGCCTGTCATCGTTACACTCTGAACATGGAGGTCAGTTCTGGAACCAAGAATAATTCCTCCCCAAACGAGCCATCCTGCACCACCGTAACGGTGTCGTTCAATGGTGTTCTCTTGGTGGTAACGGGTACCTGGCGCTCTCCATGTGAAAGTCCGGCGAGAATCGGACTGCAAACTAAACCTGGACTCGTCGGAAAACATCACACCAGACCACTGTTGCAGTATCCACAATGCATGCTCTCTTCTCCAGGTTAATCACAGGCGACAGTGAGTTGCGGTAAGTGGAACACATCTGACAGGCCTGCGAACTTATAGACCAATGAGCCCTAAGCGTCTGTACACGGTCTGCCTTGAAACTGTCGTACCGGTACCTGAAGAGAGCTGACAAGACAGGTCTGATGCTGTGTTCCGTCTGTTTCTTTTGGCAGTAACTGCTAAATACCGGTCCTCATTCGGCGTTGTAACTCGGGGGCGACCTTTGCTGTATCATCTACTCCCATTAACATCATCTTGGAAACGTTGCCAAAGCCTGGAGATGACACTCTGGGCGATTCCAAGTTCCTCGGAAATTTCCAGCTGGGGTACGTCCACATTCCAGTCGTTCGATAATTCTACCACGTAAAAATCATCCAAATGCTTCCTTTGTGCAATAACTATGCGGTTATTGCATTGAAAGGCTTTTAAAGCGCTTGTGAACAATTTTACTTCTTTGCCACCATTCCTTATTTACCCCTCTCATACACTCTCGTCATTGTGACGTACTATCCGCGCCATCTGGTGGTTTTCTGTAATTTGCATATTCTTCTTCAAGATGTGTGTGATAATTCTACAGGTGAAATTTTTTATTTTAGAGTTCAATTTCTGTGTGATTTTGAATTATCCTTAATTTATGGACATGAGTGTATAATAAGTAATTTTTTTCCCTCACAAAGGTGAATTACATTTTCAAAATGAAAAAAATAATATTGTTAATGTATATTTTCGAAATAGAAATGCGATTGAACTGTTTTAAAACAACAATTGAATAGCCGAATTAAACATTTCATTAAAGACGGGACATGAAATGACTGTAAAAAAAAATATGAACTGAATGAAAAACGCGAACTAAAACACAAGGAGTGCTTAGTCTCATGCCTAACTCGGCAGATAATATTTAGATCATTAGGCTGCGTTAGATGCCTTTAACTCAAACGATTCAGTTAGCCCCCTCCCTTAACCCCCCTTTTCATGAAGTGTTGGGGATCTGTTAGTTGAATAGGGGACACTCTCTGTTTAAAGGGGCAGGGAGTTCATCACGTTAGCAGCCCCGTTGCCGATAATTTGAATTCAATCTGCGTAAGCGGACCCATTTCAGTGCGGAACACATGCAACAGAGGGGAATTGAAGACGAGTCACGGTACAGAGTTGAGCTCCGAATTACATCGTCAAAGGCAGTTTTCAAATTTTAATACTTAATTAACTGTATGAGAAAGTTGTACATTAGATTAAAATATATTTTAAGCATTGGAATTTATTTCAATGGAATTCAAATCTCCTCCGCACACGCCATTTTTTCGTGATTTTTTTTTTGTTTTTAAATTGTGTTTCTTATTTTGAAAATATACGTATAACAAGCTATTAAAAACTGTCCTTTTTTAAGTATCAAGATTTTTCAACTAAAAGAACATTTATTTTAAATAGAATAAATTTTAAATGTCAAGATCATTTTCTGTATTAATAGCATGAAAAATAGTTAAACCATATTTTTAATTTATGTTATTAGAAGAACTTCTCAATAGACATTTGCCTTTGTTCGAATTCAAAGGCTTAACTGAAATCACATCAGAAATATGCATTATCATCTCATATACATGATAAATAATTGCATCAAAGAGACTCTGAGAATAATTCAAGTTCATCCAAAAGAACCAAATTAAGAATTGAAACCATTTCTTGAAATAAACAACTGTCTCTGTCAAAGGGTCGTCTGCTTATTTGTAATCATTCCGTTAAAAAAAACATGATTTTTTTTTTTCAAACACAGCTAACACAAAAAAATATAAATAATTACTATGTGTTTTGATCAGTTGTTAAATTAAACTACTTATTACTCGATAATATTTGCTTTCAGATTTCCACAAAGATTCAATTATGTTAAGTTAAAAAATTAATAGCATTCTTCATTTATTGTGATATCTTGAACTGATCAAAGTTAAAACTTTTCATTGACGCAAAAAAATTTTCTTTTTCATTTTGTAAAATTTTCATTTTTTATTTTTTGATAATATTGATTTTAAAATTGCGTCATTAAAATCATGCAACCGATGTTTTCTTCATAATTTGTACATTCACTTAAGTACTAGATTTTTCTTACTTTTAAACTTGCTTGTGAATTATACCATTTCATGGCACTATTGTAATTCTGTAGCTATATGGGACATTTCCTCGATAAATTTGAATCACATATACTTAGAAAAACCAGCAATCGTAAAGCGCCCCTTTCATTTGAAATGATTGAATTGAAACCCCTACTCTTTGAGGCTGAGAAAAGAAGCCGATGTCACAGCGCCTGTTTTTAAGCGTAGACTTGATCCATTATAGCTTCAAGGAAGGAAAGCTTCAAGGCTTTTCAAGGAATATTTCAAATGTGGGGGATAATTTGCTCTAATGAAGTCACGTCTTCTACGTTGGGATCTGGATCACCAATTGAATGAAAAGGAGAAAGGTCATTACATCTTGGTTGTAAGAATGATAAATTTAAATATTGTATCACATTTGCTTATGTTAGAATTTAAGAAATGAATACAAGATTAAATAGATGTTTAGCATTCAATACCCGTGTAAAAGTTCAATTAAATTATAATAGCATCCTTTTAAAATGCAGAATAAAATTAAAAATTAGATTTTCTCGCCGGAATAAGGGAAAAAATAATTCTATTCTTCCAAATTAGTAATACCATATCAAAGATATCACTTGAATCAATGTTTATTTCAAATGCTCCTTAATAAATGCCATTTAGTGTACTATATATCTTTCATATTGAAATAATTGCTAAATGGGAAAATGTTTAGGAATTATTAATTCTTCATGATAAACATATTATTGCTACACACAAACGTGCATAATTTCAGAACACACCTTAAGCTATTTTAAAATTTTAAAGTACGCAATCTTTTGATGCTTTGCAGTCATGCATTCAAAAATGTGATTTTCCGTCCCATGCCGGGAAACTTGTATATAAAGAAACTTTATGTATATATATATATAAAATATATATATTTAAATATAACAGATTTTTCAGTTAATTTAAAAAAAAATGGAAACTTACTTGCTTATCTGTATTTCTATGAAATATTGCAAGCTATTTTACTACCATATACATTTTCAGGCATATTTTTTCTTTCCGACACACAATTTCCAACATGTCACATATTTTTTTACATTACTGTGGAGTCAAAAAAGATCTTATCTCAAGCACGGATACACAAACGAATCTTTATTGGTAAAAGTTATGGCAATAAAAATAAGTGAAAAATACATACTGTAAATACAAAATTGCAAGTTGCAGCATATATGAATATGAAGTAAAATGAATTTGACTTGTTAATTCAATGCTTTAATTTGTGGGATTTATTTCGAAAATTACTTAATTAAAATGAATTGTTATCTCATTTCCTTCTCTATTATCAGGATAATGAAATCAAATATTTCTTTAGATAATATTAATACAATTAAATTAGTTTCCTGATATTGCAAATTAGTTGGAATACCCATTATATTTCATATACTTTGAAATTTTGTCAGCGATTATAAAAGTTATAAATCAGAATTATAAAAAAATCGACATTGTAATTTCTTTAAGGATGTTTCATCCTCTTTAAATTGCAAAGCATAATATTTTGTTGTTTTTATTTTTAAATAACTTTCTGTTTAACTATCACTATTTTCTAATACTTCACTTAGTCCTTCTTTTAAAAAACAGTGTTGCTGATGTAGTTGATTCTTTTTACTATATTTATCCAAAATATCGTGAGAATTTAAATTTTTTTCATTCAACGTACATATGTATTATGATATGTCATCTCAAATACATAGATCTGTCTGTTTCTTCACAAAACTATATCACTAGTACTATTTCGCAATTTAACATTCAATGTCCTTCTAATGAATTGAAATTTAATTCTCATTATATATTATATTTCAAATATACATATGCAT
This sequence comes from Caerostris extrusa, assembly GCA_021605095.1. Classification (NCBI taxonomy): domain Eukaryota; kingdom Metazoa; phylum Arthropoda; class Arachnida; order Araneae; family Araneidae; genus Caerostris; species Caerostris extrusa. Next base: position 84,295 of record BPLR01009391.1, on the reverse strand, counting down.
GTATTATCGTCTCAAAAGCAATGAGACTTTTAAAACAGATATTCTTATTTATTATTAAAAACAAGTTGAAAACAAGAAAATATTGGAAAAACAATTAGAGGGAACCTCCAATAATATATGAAGAGCTTACTTAGAAAAACTGTAAGTAATTCTTAATTAATCATTCTAAAATATGAAGACTTTCAAAAAAATATTCATTAAACAAAGAGACAATTTTTGAATAAATTAATAAGTGTCTGTTATTTTTTTCACTAAAAAAAAAAAGAATAGCATTTTTAACTAACAGTTCTGTAAAAGTTAAATGTTAAAAAATACATATTTTATATTATAATTTAAGAATTCATGTACTCAGTACTTTCTTCATAGTAAAATATGTTTATATTAAATCGGTAAAAATTATTATTATATTAATTAAAATTATTATATCCTAATAATTAATGTCCTAAGAACTAAATTCTAATATACTCTTATAAGGGTAATTTTATTCATATTAATACAATTTTTTATATATTTATAATAATATAATTTTTTTCCTCATAATGTGTTATCCAAATAATTATACAATTATTGTTTAAATATTAAAATTACTTTTATAAAGTGACCAATATAAAATATTATAAGCTTTCTAACTTCAAATTAAAACTGTCACATTTTTTTTTTTCAAATATAGATATATTATTTTTTAATATTGGCTGAACTATAAAGTAGTGAGAAAAACATTTGAAATTTAAAAAAAAATAATTTGCAGTATTACTAAAATATCTCAATGAAAGTAATCTTTTTCGAGTATTACGATAAATAAATTAATAAAATCGTATTAATTGCTTTAAATAATCACAGAAATATTGAAATTTAGAAAATATTCTAAAATAAATACTAAATGCATTGCTCGAATACAACTCTCTTAAATTCTTGGAAACTTTATGTTTATCAAAATATACAGAGCAACGTAAGTCCGATACATGAAGCATTATAAAATGAAGCATTGTTTTTTAACTAAACATATTTTGGGAAATATGCTAAAAATTTTTGATTTGATTTGGGAATCACAATTACTTTATGGAAATCGTCATGCTTTTCTGCTTGTTTGGTTTAAATGATATTTGCTAATTTTATAATTACATATCAATTTAATTGATCATTTATTTTCTATTCTGTGTTTAAATGTACACTGTGTCATTAACTTCTTAAAATTTATTCATAAAAAATCATTCAAAAAGTTACCTTTTAGTAAAATTTAATTAGAAATTACATTAGAAAAGCAATAAAATTTTAAGAGCAAACATACTCTCGATAGTTTTTTTTTAAATCTTGATTAAATGGATAGAAATGATTTATTTTCTCTTATTCGGGTGATATTATTGCATTAGGTTCCTTAAAATTATCATTGAACATATCATTTGCATAAAATAATACATCATTTTGTTGTCAAATTCTTTGCACGGCTATGATGCACATTTGTTTTCATGTTTTTAAATGAAGAAAACAAGAGATCATGGTTTTAAATATAAATTTCATTTATCTTAAAACAAATTTCGACCATAAATAGTGTATAATTTATTCCATTATATGAGATAACTAAATGAGTAAAGGAGCTGTTAAATATGCTCAAAATAGTCCTAACGAAACACCGTTTATTCAAATCCTGTTGAATTAGTTCCAAAATTTCTTCCGAAGCTTAATATGTATCAAGAAACAATTTTAATATACAAGTAGTTCCTTGATCTGTCAAACGGCGCCAACCCAGAGGCGACCTTGCTCCCGCCTGACCGCCACTGAAAAGCAACCGCCTTATTTCTGAGTGAAAGCTGATCGTAAATGGCATCCGCGGGAATACCTTTGATGGGAGGAAAAAAACAGATTCTGGTAGGAGCGGTGTGTTGGAAAGTTCCATCAAATCGGCTTATAATTTGTTCGCGAGGCAGACTCTTCTCCCGCCAGGACGCAACTTTAGAAGTAATGTTAACGGTGGGGTGCATCAAACGTATTTTCATCAAACAACTATGTATTTCATGAAATAACTGAAGTGCTCAAAATTATCGGATTCTACGATTTAAATAGTTATTATATAGCATAGCGAATGCGCCAAAGTATTAAAGAGAACTTCCTTTCGATATGCGAGTGGTTTTCTTCGCCAATTTCTGATCCTCTTCTCTCCAAATCAGGTTTGGTGGAGCGAGAAGGATTCATAACAAGATTTTCCTCTTTCTTCGTCGCATTACAGGTTAAACCAAAAAGGTTTTAGAATTTGCTGAGAATTTGAATTAGTTTGGACGATCTCGCTTCTCCCTCACTGGGTCTGTCCTGGGTTTTAGAATGCGAGCTCTCCCTCTTCTGGCTTACCGTTCGACCGTATTTATGGAGGAGGAATTTTAACATTAACTGAGTTGAAATTCAGAATTACAAGCGATGTTGCTGAAGTCCCTCGAGGGATTTCTTCGCGCTATCATTGTAGAAGTTTTCAACACGTAATTGATGCCAATGGAGCACACTTTCTGTGCTTGAATAAATTTTAATGAGTCTGTCAGATTTTTGTCCTTCTTTAGGCGCTACAATTCCACTTGGTGGTCAAAATTTGAACTATTTTTATTTTTAGAAATCTTTTCCCATGGGCCATATAATGTATATACCCAGTTTCATTAAAATACGATGCCAAAAACGGATTCTAGAGTCTAGAGGGGTCTGAATAGGGCCACTTTAATTAGAACTCTGGAACCCGTTAATTATAATCACCCTGTATATATATATATATATATATTGAAAATATTATAGTATTACACACACTTATATATATATATATATAATTATTACGTTATAACATTAGTAGTGAAATAGATAAAAAGATTTTTGCATATGTATTATATACAAGGAATTCTTAAAAAAAAAAAGGGAGGGGCTAAATATCCAACTGTAAAGAAATATTTCTAAATTTAGAAGGCTTATTGAAGCTAACAAATAATTAGTTAATCACATTTCATGGTGGTGTGTATACAGCAGGGCAGAATTTAATGTCATTCCGTTGCTACTAATGTATATCATAATATTAAACTGATGTGGGTAAACGATTCTTCTAGGATTACAGAAACACTAAAGTTGCACTAAAACATGTGAAGTTTCACACTAATACCGTGAATTATGAGAATTTGAAATTTGACCTACTAGATCAACGCTTTGTTCTAGATTTGAGTTTTTCGTTTAGCAATAGTACCGCCTGTTAATTTCAGTGTTTCTCTTGTTTAATATTTAATTTTAGTTACAATTTCTGACATTATTTTTACATTAAAAGACCAAAATATTGTCACTATAGAAATACCTCTTGTGATTCAATTAATATGTCTACTCTATAAGTACAGATTCATTAAAAATAAATTTTATAATAATGCGCAGTTAGTATTCATCTATTCTTAATTCACCGACTCTAAGTCTTTTAATTTCTTATTGTCTGTAGCGTTATTTCGTTTTTCATGAATAATTTTTTTTATTAGCATTCTTCCATTTTAAGGATTTTTTTTTAACTTGGCTTAAAATTCTCCGCTGGAGGGAAACCTTCAACATAAAAAACGGTTTTTCGTTGTTGTTGCTTTTTCTTTACCTTTTTCAATTGCAATTTTCTATTTGGTGAAAGTGAAGTGTTTCAAATTTTTTTAAAAATAACTTGTTTTCAAAATAATCTTGGAATTTTCAAAGGGTTGAAAATTTTAGAAAATTATAGTAGACAGCCAAGAATTTTATTAAATAAATTTGTTAAAGTGGACTTTTGTTAAATATTTTTCTCTAAAACTAATATGTTTCTTAATTGATCACTAAAGCCAAATTTTCTTTTGTGTATTTATATGCAAATTTGCATGAGAGAAATATATTCGAGTTATATTTGATAAATACAAACAAGTCGCCTTCGCACCGTACTAGTGGATATTCTCCTCCTGATGCTACAGAGTGGTCTGTAACAAGTTCCGGCACAGAAATGCTTCTTCTCCTTTGGGCCGAAAGAGCTATAAAATGGTCTTCTGTAGGTGTCGTAGCTCGTGGTCGACCTGGAACATGTCTTCTGGACACAGAAGTTTCTGTTTGATATTGATTCCAGAGACGGTGGACCACACTGCTAGACACATTAAGACGCCTAGCAACGTCAACCTGGGACAACCCCATTCCCATGCATACGACCGCCCGCCATTTTAACGAATTGCTCAAACGGCTTCTCTCAGTCATTGTGGGACCCCACTACCTGTTGTCAACGAATATGCTAACAAAAGTTGTAAATCAATAATAGTTACACGCGCAATTACGAAAGCCTGATGTTTGAATATTTTCTCTCACTCATATATATCTGTTGTTTTCTATAAAAAAAAAGTGGTGGCTATCGTTTTTGCATAAATTTGCATAAAGCTCGTTTTTATCATTTATATGAACTATAACATCTATTGTTACTGTCATTTTTTTTATGGTTAGTTTCGAAAAACATGTTGTTCCAGTTGTTTGGAGGCCAGTGTATATTTAAATAGTAAAGTTATCATGCCTAAATGAGTTTATAATATTTGAGTATAAATATTTTTATATATTTTCTATTTTTTGCTGTTACGACATGCTCCGATTGCTTGTGTTTTTATATGTTTATTAGAAACATTGTTGCACTTTCTGTATATCAGCTCGATATCATAAAATAGAAACAGTTGATTTCAGTCTTAATCACGTCAGGGACGTGATATAAAAGTATATATAGTGTTTTATATTTTACAATTCTAAACTTAAAACATTTACTGGTTTGTAACAAAATCTTGTAACAATCTTGTTGTTTGTAACAAATCATTTTGGCGAAAAAGTCACGAAGAATCAATGCAGTGTGAGCTGGCGCATTCAGTGTTTTCGGTACCAATTAATATTTGTCGCGTTTGAGGTCCAAAACATCTTTTAAAATGGAATTTTGAAATTCCAACATCATTAGCAAGGCACCTAATTGTAAATCGACGATTCTACGAGCACCAAATCTTTAATTTTTTTGGATGTGAGCTTCGTCGGTTGAGGTTGATGGTCAATCAGAAGGCTCTTCGTCTTCAACGCGCTCTCTGCCTTTTTTGAACTGTTTATACCCCTTCTAAACATTTCTTTCCGATATAGGAATGTTCAATGAATGCTTTTCTGCAACATTTCTATCCTTTCCGCAAAAAAAATTTAATGTTGCATTACATTTTTGCTCAATTAATTCTGACATTTCAAAATTCGCCAAAATCAAGTTTTTCATCTCACAAACACTAATGAATATTTCGACTTGAAATTTCACACAGATAACAAGGACAGTGTCAACAACCTCAAAATAAAAAAAAAAATAACATAAGCACCACGAATTTCAAATTGAAAACTGGCCCTATTTTTGGACACAGAAGTATATAATTTGCTTGAGCGAGATAAATGGATTTAGCGTTTGTCGCAGAAAAATTGAATTAAAAATTGCCCACACCAAAAGTATTAGCTGCTGACGTAATCTCTTTTATATATTTATATATATATATATAGACATGGAGTGGGATTTTTTCAAACATTTAAGTTAATTTCTATGTTAGTTTGAAATACACAGCTTTGTTTCAATATACACTCATGTCCATAAATTAGGGATATTGAAGTTCAGGCAAAGAAAGAGACAGAAGCAAAACAAATTTGACTTATTTGTAAAGTCTATTTATCAAACAAAAGGTAAAGAGCAAAAAAGATGCTATATATTTGACATAATTAATAAAAATTGCGATTTTTACACCCTGGAGCAAATTTCAAAAAATAAACTATTTACCAAAAAAGCATAACATGGTTAGTATGATGGTTAATATTGAGTATGTCTCCCGGACGATGCAATACAGGCCTTACAACGCCTAGGCATGCTGAGTATCAATTTATCAATCTGATCTTGGGGAATATTACACCACTCATCAAGTAATGCCTTCCGAAGTTCCGGTTGACAGGTGGGAGGGGGCTGACGGGCTGCAATTCGTCGGGCAAGCATATCCCACACTTGCTCTATTGGATTCAAGTCCGTTGGTATGCTGGCCAATCCATACGGGTGATATCCTCCGATTGAAGGCATTCGTCTACAATGTTTGAATGGTGAGGACGGGCGTTGTCATCCATAAACAGAAATTCAGCACCCATGGCTCCCAGAAACAAATGTGCATGTTGTTCCAGAATGACATCCCGATTAATGTTGCCTGTCATCGTTACACTCTGAACATGCAGGTCAGTTCTGGAATCAAGAATAATTCCTCCCCAAACGAGCCATCCTACACTACCGTAACGGTGTCGTTCAGTGGTGTTCTCTTGGAGGTAACGGGTAACTGGCGCTCTCCATATGAAAGTCCGGCGAAAATCAGACTGCAAACTATACCTGCACTCGTCGGAAAACATCACACAAGACCACTGTTGCGGTGTCCACAATGCATGCTCTCTACTCCAGGTTAATCGTAGGCGACAGTGAGTTGCGGTAAGTGGAACACATCTGACAGTCCTACGAGCATATAGACCAATGTGCCCTAAGCGTCTGTACACGGTCTGCCTTGAAACTGTCGTACCTGTAGCTGAAGAGAGCTGACGAGACAGGTCTGATGCTGTACTCCGTCTGTTTTTTTTGGCAGTAACTGCTAAATACCGGTCCTCATTCGGCGTTGTAACCAGGGGGCGACCTGTGCTGTAATATCTACCACATTACCATCATCTTGGAATCGTTGCCAATGCCTGGAGAAGACACTCTGGGCGATTCCAAGTTCCTCGGATACTTCCAGCTGGGTACGTTTACATTCCAGTCGTCCATTAATTCTATCACGTAAAAATCATCCAAATGCTTCCTTTGTGCCATAACTATGCAGTTATTGCACTGAAAGGCTTTAAAGCGCTTGTGAACAATTTTACTTCTTTGCCACCATTCCTTATATACCCCTCTCTTACACTCTCGTCATCGTGACGTACTATCCGCCCCATCTGTTGGTTTCCTATATTTTGCATATTCTTCTTCAAGATGTGTGTGATAATTCTACAGGTGAAATTTTTATTTTAGAGTTCAATTTCTCTGTGATTCTGAATTATCCTTAATTTATGGACTTGAGTGTATATGACAATGTAAAAGACAATTTAAGGTAGTAAGACAATTTTAATTAATTAACATTAAGACAATTTTAATTAATTCACATTAAGACAATTTTATTTTCCTAGATGTACAAGATTTTTTTATTGGGATGGGCCAATGGTTTTCACCAGACATGATTTTAAGTTCAAAGTGAATGATCAACAATTATTTCGCCAACTCTCATTCTGGATTAATAAAACTAAGAATCATATATAATTATAAAATAGTCATTTCCTGTTCAAATAATCCAGTATAATCTTAGCAATATTTTTATGAAGATTTGTCAGTACGGCCTTACATATGATCAATCGATATAAATGGATATCTAAATTTTGCAATGAATCAAAAGAACGATCATGATAAGAAAAATTTTGGCATTTCTAATAATTTATTAGCATAAGAAGACTGGCACAAGAATATAGAAATTTAAATTTTTAAAAATTTCTTTAGAATTTTTGTTATCAAAACTAAAAAGGTGGAACCATGCTGATAAAGAAGTAATAGTGTAGTATTTCATCCGTGCAGACACTCTAGGGCATACTTATAAAGTAGAAGAAAGACTTTTTATTTATTGATACATCAAAAGTTACCATAAAAGCTATTCCTCTGCATCTGTTTACCAGCATATGCCATTAATAAGTGAGAATTACGAAAATTACTCTTGACAAATAAGTAATTTTGGCACAAAAAACATATGTTTATTTGTTTATGATAACATGCGAAAACTTGCTGCTTATGTGAAACAAATATAATGGAGACCTGATAGTGATCGTTATGCTGCTCGGCTTGCAGTCTGGATATATTAAATGAATGTAAAAGGATTACACCAAAGGGGTCATAAAAACTTTTAAAAAACTGCTGTAGGATTTTTCAAAAACATCTAACAATTAAATGGAAATTGAAATTGAAGAAACATTGAGGCAGCTTGAAATATTGCTAAATTTAATTAGACGTTAGGAGAAAATAAAAATAAAGATTTTTCTCCTCCTAGCTCATCGATCCTCGGTTAAGAATCCATCGTATAAAAGATTAATTTGCCATATTACATAATGATCCCTTACTGATACTATAGATGTTACAATAATGGGATACACAAACGCTAAATGAAATTTCTAAAGAGGCCAAGTATGGAATTAAAAAAATATAAATACATATTATATTCCTCGTATCTGCGATCAGTCATAAAAATGATTAGTTGCTTGTGAAAAGCAAATAATAATATGTCTAGTAGTAGAAAATATCTTAGTGAGGTTAAAAACGAAAAAAGAAAGAGGGAGTTGGAAGGAAAAAGCACGAAGCTACCAAAAATACGTAAGCACTTTAAGAGCGAGGAAGAAACCATCGAACAGTGCGGCGGAAATGAAGAAATTAACCAAACCGAAATTGATAACATTGAAGTCACCGACAACATTAATCAAGAGTCATCACAGTCCTGTACTAGCGTTACACATGATCAACACGAAAGTGAAGTGACTGAAATTGAGTTGGAAAAAATGCATTTCGTCATATGCTACTAATAAAAGTCATTTAAAAGTACTAAATGATCAAGTGCAACTGTTTGTGATTTTGTTTGTGAAAATGGACATTGCAAACTCAAAGGCCGTTTTTTCAAGACAATGTTAACAATAGATCCTTCTCAAAAAAATATTAAATATTATTTCTAAGTCTGGCGTAAAACTAGAACATACATAGTTTTACTATTCTCTATTGCTTCAGAAAGTATAGCATGAACCATGTTGGTTATTCGCAAATAGGGCCATTAAAAAATGCAGACTATTTGGGTAGAAGACATATGATGATTGGGAATACGTTACAAAGCCATAGAAAGACAAAAGGCATCGAAAATCATTTACACTCAAGAGCCAAAACATTATGACACCCCTACATTTGCAATGAACTCGAATGGATCACGTGGAAGATACGTGATCAGGTGGAAGTGGTATTTAACTGCTGCTGGAGAATCTGAAGAATCATTCTTTCACTTACTTCTGTGTGCGATGGGAAAGGCTGCGGATCTAAACGACTTTGATAGAGGGCAGATTGTAATGGCTCGAAGGCTCGGAAAAAAGTATTTCAGAAACTGCACGACTCGTGGGTTGTTCGCGATCTACAGTTGTTAGTACTTATGCAAAGTGGATGAATGACGGTGAAACCAGCAGTAGACGACATGGTGTTGGACGTCCACATGCTATCAAAGAAAAAGGTCGTCGGAGATTGTCTCGCATGGTGAAGCAAAACCGGAGCAAGACAGCGACTCAGCTGACCGCCCAATACAATGCAGGGCCAAGTAGAATAGTATCGGAGCATACTGTTCAGCGGACACTGTTGGATATGTTGCTACGCAGCAAACGTCCCACTCGTGTGCCTTTGCTGACCTAGCGTCATCGCCAACTGCGCCTGCGCTGAGCCCGGGAACATCGTGACCGATCCATGGATCAGTGGAAAACAGTTGCCTGGTCAGATGAATCACGGTTTGTCATTCGTCACGCCGATGGCCGTGTCTGGATACGCCGTCTTCCAGGCGAACAGTTGCTTCCTCAATGTACAGTAGGTCATACACAGGCCGGTGGTGGCGGTATTATGCTTTGGGGGGACGTTCTCTTGGGCGTCTCTGGGGCCCGTGGTTGTGGTAGAGCAGACTATGAATGCTACAGGGTATCTGAACATCTTTGCGGACCAGTTGCACATTTACATGGTTTCTGTTTTTCAAGCTGGAAATGGAACGTTCCAACAGGACAATGCCCCTTGTCACAAGGTTAAAATTGTGTTGGAGTGGTTCCAGGAACATGATGCTGAATTCCAGGTAATGTCCTAGCCGCCTAACTCACCGGATTGCAATCCGATAGAACACATTTGGGATGTCCTGGGACGGCAGCTCAGAGTTCAAAGACCACCAATTCGCAATATTTCGGATTTGCGTGACCGTTGCTTAGACATCTGGTACATTCTGTCTCCAGCCATCTAACAAGGACTTGTGGCATCCATGCCAAGGCGGGTTGAAGCTGTGTTGCGCGCCAAAAGGTGGGCCAACTCGTTATTGACAGGTGGTCATAATGTTTTGGCTCTTGAGTGTATATGCACGTCTTGTTTATGAACGTTGGTGGTTGCATGGAACCCTTGACGAAGCGCAAAAGAGATCTACGATTGAAAATTTTGGCTCAAGTACTCACAATAATACCTTGATGTTACTCTTACTCTTTCACCCTGTACTTTTAATTTTCGTGATCATAAAGAATATACATACAACTACGATTCAAGTACAAGCGGTAAGTTTTTTTACATTATTCAGTTATTAGAAAATTATTCAGTTATTAAATAGGCATCTTAAAATAATATATTATTAAACTGGATTTGTAGACGTATATTTTAAAATAGTCAAACAATCAAGTGAAAAAAATATTTTTATTATTATTATACAATTTTGTGAGTTTCTAATAACTCCCAAACTTCCTCTTCATAAAGAATTTCAGGAAATTCTGGAAATGGGAAATCCTCCATGCCTTAACCAGAAAAAATAATTGAATGGAAACCTTGCCCCTAATCAAATTTATTTTTATTATTGTAGGAGTGAAAATGACCCAAAAAATTTAAAATAAGTGTAATAATTAATTAAAGCAACACTATCAAAGTGACACTTGTATAATTTTTGTAATTTTTGTCTATCATATTCAGATAAATTATTTTTACCTAAAAAATTTGGAAACATGGTAGAATTTTGATATGTATCATGTATCAAATAATGCATGCCCCAATTCATGTTGCAAAATTTAAAATACTTGCTGAGGTTTTAATTTATCAATTGATAAAAACTTTTCCTTCTTCTGGATAATGAGCATATCTCATAACATGTTTATTTTTCAAAAAATTTTCTAAAAAGTTATTTTAATTTTTAAATAAATAAAATTAAAATTAAATTAATAAAAAAAAAAAATAAATAAATAAATAAATAATAATAATAAATAAATAATAATTAAAAAAAATAAAATTAAAAAATTAAAAAATAAATAAATAAATAATAATGAATATATAATAATTTAAAAAAAAAAAAATTAAAAAATAAAAATAAATAAAATAAAAAGTAATTTTTTTTAAAAGATAAAATAAAAAAAATAAAATTTATTTAAAAATATATATATATATATCATTTTTTAAAAATAATATTAAAAAAATATAATTTATTTAAAAATAAAATTTAAAAAAATATTTTAAAAATAAATTTATGTAAAAAATAAATTTTAAATAAATTTTTTAACAATTTAAAGAACATTGGATAATTTTAAAAAACATTGGACAAATTGGATAAAAAATTAAAAAAAAGGGGTTTTTTATTTTTTTTTTAATTTTAAAAAATATTTTATTTTTTTACGAGTTATTTCTTTAAATATCCAGAAAAATTGTTAGAATTAACACACTGTATCTTGCGATACAGTTGAAAACATTACTTCCAGAAGTTGATGCAAATTTCTTACTGCTTAAGGTAAATATGCTTTTTTATGAATATAATTTTTATTATAATCGCTATTAAAATAAATTTCTAAATCTCTATAATATTTGTGTTTTTTTTATAGATGGAAGCACAATATATACTTTCAATAAATTGGATAAAACAAAATGAACAATATATTCTATTTCAAATAATTATTATCTCTACAGAAGATTTTAAAAAACAAATAATTGAACTAAAACTTGAATCATTAAAGTTTAATATTAATGATTTTAAATTAAATTTAAAAAATTAAGCAAAAATGTGTTTGAAGAAAAAATAGATTTTCAAGATACTATTTTTATTAATTATGAAGATATAGAAGACTACATAAGAAATTCATTAATGAAACAATTTATAAAAACTGACAATTTCATTGGAGTTTGTGACATGGCAACGTTCATATATTTTGAAAAATTATTATTGTATATTGTGGAGAAAATGAGATGAAAAAGGCTGAACAATATGCAAAAATGTATATGATGTCGGAACATGGTGAACTATTTTTTAAAATTTGTATTATCTTGAAATATTTGTATTATGCTGAAATGATTAATAAATATTTTATTTTGTAAAATAATGTTTAATTTCTTAGAAATAAATTCTTAACATGTATACTAAAAAACAAAAGCTACAATAAAATATTTTAAAATATTTTAAAATATATTTTAAAATATATATCTACAATATAATATTTTAAAATATATATCTACAATATAATATTTTAAAATATATATCTGCAATAATATATTTTAATATATATGTTCAGCATTGTATTGAACTATGTAAATTCCATTTGTTCATAGTGCGCATGTGCGCCTTCTTCTGTTTTGTATATAAGGCAAAGTAAGCCGAAATCTATGTTCTTGAATCTATAAACTTTTATGACTCCTTTTCCCGTTATAAATGATTTAAAAATATATTATGACGTCACTCTACCCAGAAATCGCAAAAGACCGCGCTATACTCTTAACATTAACAAATTATTTCCTCCTTTCTGGAGATTTTTCGATTTCGGTTTCGCTGACGCTTCGTTAATGTTTTTCTTTTTTATTGAATTCTGTTATTGGATTTATCATCAGTGCTTATTCCTTTAATTTTTTGTTACTTTTGTTTATGGGATGATTTTATTTTATTTTTTATTTTATTCTCTTTGTATCTTTACTCTTCTATTATAACTTTGACTTTCTGCCTTAAATGTAATGTTTTTGTTCTCTGATATTAGAACTTTTATTCCTTCTCTGATTTATTTAATTTTTCTAACAATTGGCAAAGGGCTCGACTACAAGTCACTGCTCGCCATTCGCCAAGTGGAGGTGCGGTCGCTGCGTGACCAAGGCACTCCATCAAGTCACCAATAATAATCTACTAAATTTTTTTTTATTATATTTATAAATATATTCTGGGCAATTTTCATTGTTTCAACTGTATTTACCCTGTCATATCGGAGATGGAGCCCCCAGGGGCTAAATAGCTCTAAAAGAATACATCAACCAATCTATGTTTGCTTGTAAAGTGAACAATTTACAATAAAGTGGATATGGATTCACTGAGTATTTGCTGATTTCATCCATCCGACACCCTGCAAGTCTGGTACATTTTCTGGTGACCCGGATGTGATATCGTGGTCCATCTTTTGAAGTAAGAAATATCTTTACTTTTCACTTTAATCTCTCATCGCTTCACTTTAAAATTGGCCGTGGAACTAATCAAACTGTGTGGTTTCGAAAAGGCGGCTTTGACTCGCATTGAAACATTTCTGACCACCGTCCGTTCTGAGACTAGTATAATCAATATTAAGGACCGACTTGTTAGGTTAGAGGAAATATTTAGTACAATACTCGAATATGAATCAGCTTTGCCACAAGAACATTCAAAAATTGAAAATGGTTATTTCGATGCAAAAGAAGCACTTCGGAAGATAGAAAAAAAGTAGAAATTGACTTAAAATTTTTTTTCATATTACTTGTTTATTTTCTAATTTCATTTTTTTTTAGAAATAACGAGGTTGTCAAATTTTATCTCACCATTCACACATAATAAATAAATAAATAATAAAAAAACTCATGAAAAGGGTCAAATTAAAAGTCTCGTGTCGGGAATTTATGCGACATCCATACTTTATTGATTTTCTTCTATATCAGACACGCAAATGCGGGACAGTTACCCCTAAAAGGCCTGCATCTTTATCCGTCGGTGAGTTGTTCGTGGTATACACGAGGTCCATCGCTATAGGCACCGAGTTCCTTAAAGACAAGACAGTGCCTTGCGAGAGGACTTTAGGGACAACTATCTCACATTTCCGTATCGTATCGTATGGAAGAAAACCTTGGAAAACTCCCACCATCTCAAACGCCATCGAATCTGCTTTGAAACAGTCTCTACATCGAAGCCGCCAGCGGATTGAACCCCAGCTCTAATGCTCACCAGTGGCACATATTGCTACTGAACCACAATTTGGGCGTATATGCTTTTAATAAAAGTTTACGTCCTCACCAATAACTTTATTCAAATTTGGAATAAAAATTATCTATTAATTCTTAAAATTTTATGAAATATATGCACTCCAAGAAAATACAATATGCACTCCAGTTATATAAATAATAATTCAAAAACCCAAGAATACATTCGTTATACATTCAAATTATGATAGTAGCTTCCCTAATTAAGTTAAAAGATATATGTTCTTATTAAGTAATTCTTAAAGCTTCATTTATATATTTATAATAACAATATACGTTATTGTTGTCTTCGTCGTATCCCTCATGGAAGAAGGGAAGATGGGGGAAGCTTCTGTTGTAATGGAGCACCTATTGATATAAGTCTAACTTTTGCTCCGTGTCGCTGAAGAATGAGGCCAGTGCCTTCAGGGAGGGGAACTACCCCGTATTTGAGTATTGTATGGGAGAAAAATTAACATATGTAAAATTACTTTATAAAATTTGACAGTTTAAATTGTTTAGTGGAAATCAATGCCCAATGCATATCCAAAAAATTTCCAAAAATAGTTCTATGCATTTGCTTACATTAACACTAATTGGCACTCACCTAGTCATATAGGATATCATATTAAGCATCAAAAACGGTTTTTAATTACATATAATGATTTGTTACAATCATAGAAATTGATTGTGACAAATACTTATTTATTTACTGATTGTGATCAATTTGCCACAATCAGTAAACAATGAATTATTGAATTAATTCTTTACGAATCTGAGGCATTTTAAGTGAAAGATTTTGACCAAAGGGTCCAAAATGGATGAAAACATTAAAAGCTCGTGGATAATTTTCCTCCTCACTAAAACGGTGCATTTGTCACATGGGAGAAGTCATTGGCTTGGAAATATCTGGACCTTCGTAGTTAAATCGCGGAAGCCTAAATTGGGTATTTGTAATTGGTGAGTAATGCTCCGTAGAGCAGAAGCTTATATTTGATTACTGGACTACTCTTTCGAGAAATGGCCTTTTTGCTCGCGGCTGTGAGCTAAAGGATAATTTTGCGCTGACACTCACCCTAGTCATTAAAGAGACGGAAAGGAAATGCAAAAGGTAGATTGAGTTCTAAAATGAACTGAAATTTATTATTTATTGAAAACTGATGTTGTGTATTCGCCTGTAAGAGGAATATGATTGCGAAATTGTTAAGCTCAAAACAGGAAAAATTTTCTGATTATCAAATAGAGGGGATTTTAACTATATTTAATAATCATTAAATTTTTAAATTTTTTAATATGGTTGCTGTTACCAGCACTGGCCAGGGGCACGCGTAGCTTGGAGATATGCTACGGACGCGAGTAACGCTATCCCCAACAACGGTCTGCGATCATATGTTTATATATTATGTTACACACACATGCATATACACTAATGTCCATTAAAAGTGCTACACCAAGAAGGCGACATAATACAAACGTGAAATTTAAACGATAGGAAGCAGGTGCTATGATATATAAATGATTAGCTTTCCAACGCATTCAGACAACGCACACATTAACATAAAAATAAATGATAAAATTTTACAGCTGATTTCTCATGCAAAAATTGCATATGAACGTTGTTGCCTGGTGAAAAGTTGTTGTGATGCCTCGAATAAGAAACAGAAATGCGTACAAGCACGTTTCTAACTTTGATGAAGGTCGAATTGTAGCGTAACGGGATTGCGATTTATCGTATCACAGTATTGCTGCACCATGCTAGAATCTCAACGACCTCCTATCACTAGCAGACGAGAAGACAGGCTTGTTACCAGCATAGCCTTAATGGATCGTGCAGCCACATCACGAGACCTGAGTCAAGAATTGGGTTGTTTGCAAGTGTCTGCACGAACAGCTCGACAACGTTTGCAGCAGCATGAAGTCTCAGTGCGGAGATTATGGCTACGACTACCATTGACGCTGCATCACAGACAAGGGCGTCTTGAATGGTGTGTTCAACGACGAACCTGGAAGCGCGAATGACGAGACGTCCTTTTTGCAGATGAATCCAAGTTATGCCTACAGCATCAAGATGGTCGCATCCGTTTTAGGCGACATCATGGTGAACGCACATTTTCAGCTTGCATTCATTATCGTCATACTGGCCCAATTCCTGGCGGGATGGTATAGGGTGCAATTGGATACACGTCTCGGTTACCACTTGTTCACATTGATGCCACTTTAAACAGTTTGTACATTTCTGGTGTGTTACGACCCGTGACTCTATCCTTTATTCGTTCCCCTGCGAAACCCTACGTTTTAGCAGGGTAATGCACGACCGCATGTAGACTGTATTGTACGGACCTTTCTTGATAC
The DNA here is from genome assembly GCA_021605095.1 of Caerostris extrusa. Classification (NCBI taxonomy): domain Eukaryota; kingdom Metazoa; phylum Arthropoda; class Arachnida; order Araneae; family Araneidae; genus Caerostris; species Caerostris extrusa. The sequence goes on along the minus strand of BPLR01009391.1, from coordinate 67,914 downwards.
GGAAAAGGTTCGGCTGTTGCCATGGCCTGCACGTTCACCAAATCTCTCACCAATAGAAAAAATTACTACTACTATGTTGAATAAGTATGACCAATTTTCGTTTTGAAATTCCCTGAGCTTATGGAACTTCAATTTTTTTTTTTTTTTAATTTGCCGGCCCTGTCCTTGAGATATGTGTGAAATTTGACGTCAAAATATTCATTAATATTTGAGTTACGCTTGGCTTTGAAGCTAAAGCTGGTACGGCGATTTTTAAAATGTTTGAAGAAATTAGGGCAAAGAACTTGCATTAAAATTTGTTAGCGGAAAAGTATAGAATGTTGTAGAAGACATTTGGTGAGCATTCCTACATCGGAAAGAAATGGTATAAACAGTTTAAAGAAGGCAGAGAACGCTTTGATGGTCAACCAGAAGAGCCTTCTGGTTAACAAAAAGATTTGGTGGTTGTCCAAAAATTAAAGATTTGGTGGTTGCAAACCGTCAATTTACAATTAGAGATCTTGCTGCTGTTGTTGGAATTTCAAAAGGATCGGTCAATTCCATTTTGAGCCTCAAATTTCGATTGGTACCGAAAACACTGAATGCGCCCTCTCACACTACATTGTTTCTTCGTGATGTTTTCACCAAAAATGAAACCCATATCACTCCACAACCACCATATTGCACTGTACGACTTCCAGCTATTACCTAAACTCAAAATACCCACTACGGGGACACTGTTTTGAGTCGATTGAAGAGATTGACCGTGAATCACTGTGCGCTTTGAAGGCCATCCCTGCCGATGCCTTTTTAGCATGCTTCGAAGATTGGAAAAGGGTTGCCATAAATGCATTGTGTCCAGAGGTGATTACTTCGAAGGCGATGAAATAGATTTGGAAGAATAAACAAAGTTCTTGAAAAAAATTTATTGGTCTTACTTTTTGTGCACAGCAGTATATTGAATGTTTCAAAAAATCGGGGTACTTTTTTAATGTGTTGTATAAAGTAAAATCTAAATGAAATAAATTAAAGCGGGCCTTCCTTGATACGGAAAGTGTTCGGCTGTTGCCCTGGACAGCTAGTTCGCCAAATCTCTCCCCAATGGAAAAGTCTGGTCCATGGGTAGCCGAGGGACTGGATCGTTACCATATGCCAGTCACTACGGTTGATGAGTTGTGGCATCGTTTTGAAGCTGCATGAGCAACTGTACCTGTGCATGCTGTACAATCTCTGTTTGAATCAATTCCCAGGAGTATAAGTGCTGTTATTAGTGATAGAGGGGGTTGTTCTGCATACTGATTTCTCAAAACCCATGCACCCAAATTTCTTGAATATTTAATCACTTGTTATTTCCAATAAAATATATTTGTTCAATTTGTATCATTATGTTATTTGCATATCTTCCTGGTGTAGCAATTGTAATGGCCAGTAGTGTATATATATATATATATATTATGTTCCTTCTTTAATGTTGCGATACTCTTATTGTGGGTGCATGACCTAATATAGTGGCAGATTCAAAAATGAGAAGTTGCTTTTTTATGGTTCAGGGATGTCAGCCCTAAGCTCAACAGTCATACTTGGCCAGTACCTTTGGTTTCCATGACAACGGCGGGATTTGAACTCGAAACCTGTGGAACCGAGAGCCAGAGCTCTAGCCACTCGACCATCACGGCCACGTGCAATAGTAAATATCATGACAATGAAATTATACTAAATTAAATTTCTTATTCTAATTGGCCATATATTGTGATTTTTAAGCATACAGAACCGCCTTTCATAAAATTAATTTTTCAAAAACTGTTTTTTATTATTAATTTTGTCAACCTTGAAGAAATTAATATTATTGACTGTTATTTATTATAACTATAATATTATTTGAATACAATTTATTATAAATTTAAGTGTGTTACACTTCTGTTTATAGTCCTAAATAAATTCTAAGAAAAAAAAAGTGATTGAATAAAGTATCTCGAAGGCGACTATGTAAAAAAATCAATATATGGGGGAAAACCTGGAATTCCTCCCAAGGCAACTTGACTTGTAAATACAACTGGTCATTAATAATTTTATATTAGTATTTGTAAAAATTTGCTTCAAATGATATATAATCTCATTTTTGTATTTATAAATTTTTATTATATCTATTACATAGTTGTTCTTGTACCACAACGCAGAGCGTATAAGTGCGTAACAGCTTTAAACAAATTGGAATTAACATCATAAATAGTTTTCAGAGAAATTTTATAAATTATAAGCATTTAGAAATAAATGCTTTGTTATAAATAAGTGGGGTTTTTTTTATATTATAAAAAAAATGTTGCAATGTAAAAGATTTCAAAATGTTTAGGTTGCATTAAAAGTTAAACACATAACAAATTCTATCAAAAAGTTTTAATTCAAATTATTAACTAATTTTTACAACAATATAATATATCCACTGAATAATAAATTTTAAGAATTATAACACAATATGAAAAGTAAGAAGTGTTTTATTTTGTGCGAGTGGGGAAAACCTTTCTCATTCATTTTACAATATATTTATTTTATTTATATTCCTTCGTGTTCATTTATTCCATTTCATTCCTTGAAATTTTTGTGCAAAAATAAAAATGTAAAATATTTAAGAAGCGATAACAGTACAAGATAAAAAGAGAAATTAACCATATCAAAAACTGGTTTGTTGTAAAGAAAGGGTATTATTATTCTTGAAATTATATTTGAAGTTCTTAATACTAAATATTAAGTTTGAAATACTTAATGCTTAAAATTAAATTTGAAAACGTTAATTCATCAAAATTAATTTGAAATTCTTAATACTTAATATTAAATTTAAAATTCTCAAAACTTAAAATTTAATTTGAAATTCTTAGCTGTTAAAATTAATTTTCCTGTTGGGAATAAATTCACATATAGTGGAAATTTAATCGATCTTATATAATAATATTATATATATAATTTGTTTAAAAATTAATTAATTTGTTTAAAAATTAATGTAATTTGTTTTTGTAAATTCAAAGCCAGTAAAATCTGAAAAAAAATTCTTAAAATTAAGTTTGAAATTCTTAGATGTTAAAATTAAATTTTGTGTTTTGAATAAATTCACATATTGTGGGAATTTCATCGATATTATATAACTTTGAAATGAAATTTGTTTAAAAACAGACAAATCCAGTGAAATATGAAAAATAAATCGCCATTATAAATATCGAAATTTAATTTTATAAATCCAAATTATTTTCGTATTTTGATTTATAAAATTAAATTTCTATATCTGCAAAGGGCGAGAACTTTTTAATTCTTAAAATTAAATTTGAAATTCTTAGTCTTTAAAATGAAATTTTTGTATCTGGAACCAATTCACATACAGTGGGAATTTCATCGATTCGTTTAAGAACAGCCGAATTCAGTAAAATCTCAAAATAAATAAATAAATATATAAAAAATGTAAATAAATAAAATAAGTGCAGCTATTGTAGCTATTGAATCTGCATTTTATAAACCAAAATTGTCTTTGTATTTTGATTTACAAAATTATTTTCGTATTTTGATTTATAAAATTATTTTCGTATTTTGATTTATGAAATTGGATTTCTATATTTATATTGGAGATAATTTTTTTATTTCTTAAAATTAAATTTAATATTCTTAATTCTTAAAATTAAATTTAATATTCTTAATTCTTAAAATTAAATTTAATATTCTTAATTTTTTTAAGAAAAATTAATATTTTGAATTCTTAAAATTGACTTGGAAATTCTTAATTCTTGAAATTAAATTTAATATTCTTAAATCTTAAAATTAAATTTAAAAATTTTAATTCTTAAATTTAAGTCTATAATTCTTAAAAGGATGTTCATAATGAAACATAAAATGATTAAATCTACGATTCATTCATATTGTATTATTCATAAATCTTTAGTAAAACAAGTATATACTTTCTATAGTAAAACAAAAAATAAAAATTACTGAATAGTAGCTGATGACTTTTTTTTTTTCTCTATTTGTCAGTTGAAAAGTTTAAAAATTAATCAATAATATTTTTAATCCTAATTTTTTTATTAAGATATACTATTAAATTCTATTTTCAAAATTATTTAATCAATAATTGTTATGATCCTTAAATAATGAACTTTTTAAATTTAATAGTCAATTATATTTAGTAATGATTAATATTAAAGTTATTAGGAATAACTTATACTTCGTTTATATTTTCTACTGTCTACCTGTGCTTTACAATTAACTCTTCTGTTGAAGATTCTTGTCTAGACGCATTTCTGCTTTCATTTTTGTACTGCTTTCAATTTTTTCCTGAGTTGTGGCCCAATCGCAAAAACGATTTTGAACCCAAGCAAATCAAAATGCGAAAATAAATATCTATAATTCATAAAGGCACTATTTGAAGCATATTTTTAGTCACACAAAAAAATTTTAGCCACTTTTTATAGAAATATAAAAATAAAAAAAAAAAAAGAATTTAAACTTCTATTAACAATCGGTAAAGATGTTTCTCTTTGCATGTTTTGATTGTTGAAAAGCTTAAAGGACCCGAAAATTTTCTTAAGGTCACAAAAACGGGCCCCTGAAAAAGGGCAGAAGTTTGAATCCATTGACAAGAGCCGTTAGTTTTCATATATGGAGATATTTTATAATAAATATTGCATCGTGAGTATGTCATCCATAGGATTATTATGAGGGATTGAAGTTAATGTTCTCTAATGGAAGCAAATGTTTAGCAGTTACCCTAAGAATTTTTGGTTTCATCTATTAATTCACACTCGAAAGTGATTTCGCTGCTCCTGCCTATAGTGAAAGTTTTCTTTAATATATGACCTAACATATTAGTTACATTTCAAAAATACTAAAGTCAACAAAAATAAATTAATACTGTAAGCACACAGCATAAAGTAAGAGTTTTAACTTTTTTATGTTATTTTGAGTTAAATGTATGTATGCTATATTAGTTTGTCATTTATTACAATTCGGATTTTATCATAATTGAGCGTTTATTTGGAAGAAATTTAAATCACTTTTTAAATATCGTTCTTGGCGTACAATAATATAAGGAATATTAAATTTTATTCAAAAAAAAAAAATTATATCGCCGATAATTTTCCAACAGGTAGAGAAAGTCTTTGTCCAGAAATGAATCCTTCATATACTCACAGCAATTAATCTCCAAGCTTGCATGAAAATGTTCCCCCACTCACCTAAGATGGTGCCTTTTCACAGTGTTAATAGCAGGCACTCCATTGCCGAGGGGGAAATCATAATGGGTCAATCCCTTAATCGGTTTGGAACGGAGGGGCAGAAAATTACTTTACAACATGTAGCTGTGTTATTGGACTGTAAGCGGCGATTGATTCAGTTATTACATTTCAAGGGAGGAAATTCCACATCAGAGTAACATTTACTCCCCTCATCTGCAGCTGAGAACTGAATTTGCAATTTCCCTTTAATTTAATGCATTAGCTCTAAACTGGTCCACGGACCCTTCGAAGTTCAAGAGGTCCATAGCTTAACAAGAAAAAAAAAAAATGTCATCCATTTTATTTTCACTGATCACTGTTTTCATTCGATCATTTATTATATGAGTACATGGAATAAATTACAATATTTTGATTTGTTTTTCACAGAAATAACAATAGACATATCAGTTTACTTTTTTTTTGTCAATCAGCAGACACAACATTCATATTGGCAATTTGTATAATAATTAAATATGAATTATTTTTTTTTTCATACCATAATTTATTCTTATTTAATGGGTTTAGAATAAAGTAAAGAAAATAACACGCCCTTCTTATTTTTATAATATAGCATTTTTTTTTTTTTTGGTTGATCATCAGTGGGCCTTATGTTCTATTTACAGCTCACCGATGGGTAATAAAGGCAGGGTATTGCCATCCGGCAGGAAGACTTTTAAAGGCAGAAAAATTTTAAACTTATTATTATTTACATGACAATAGTATTTGTATTGGAAATTTGTATAATAATTAAATTTGAATTATCCTCTTTATTCACAACATGATTTATTTTTATTTAATAATTAAATTTGAATTAAAGAAAATAAAGAAAATAACAAATTGTCCTCATTTTAATAATTTAGCTTTTTTTTTTTTTTTTTTGTTGAACATCAGTGGGGCTTACGTTTTATTTACAGTTCACCTATGGGCTATAAAGGGAGGGGGAATTACCATCCAGCAGGAAGATTTTAAACTTATGATTATTTATATAATATTCGAATTGGTATTTGTTTGATAAATAAATATAAATTATCCTCTTTCATAACATGATTTTTTTTTTTAGAATAAAATAAAGAAAATAACAAATTATTCTTATTTTTATAATTTATCCTTTTGTTGGCTGGATATCAGTGGGCCTTATATTCAACTTACAGCTAAATATAAGGGAATGATATTATGATTATAAGGGCAGGATATATATACGTTATAAAACATTTTAATTTAACAAACATTTATAAAACATTTTAATTACATTTTTTTTTTCTTGATTGAACCTCAGTGGGGCGTACGTTCCATTTACAACTTACCGATGGGCGAAAAGAGCAAGATATTACAATTAGGAAGACTTTTAACGATAATTGTCCTACATTTGCGATTCATGTGGAAAAAAAAACTCCCATAAGGTAGCCAGACTATCTATGTGAGACGTTGTCACAATTGCAATAACATCTCTTTGTCTCAGAAAGCTGTATTGCAATGAATGCCACCAGAGGATTAGAATCTAAGCCCTCCTGCATGCTGGCTGCACACATTATCGAGCATTTCAGTCTTGAGCATCAGTGAGATCTTTGTTTCATTTACAGTTCACCAATGGGCGATAGGGGCATAAGGCAATATAATCAACTAATTGAAAATAAATTAAAATGAAGTCATATGTTGAAAGCATACTGTAATTTTTTAATAAGGGTAAGAAGCATGCATTTATTTAAAATAATAACCACAATTTTAAGAAAATATTAATAACACTTTTTTTCTTTAATTTTATCAAATAATTATTCAGATATACGGTGTAACTACTTAGAGTAATCTCCAACAAATAACAGACATCAAATTAACAATCTAAAATTTATCTTAGAACATTTCTTTTAGCGTCTTTTAGTAAACGTTATAAGTAAATTTTTCAAAGTTTCATGAAAATTCAACAATATTTAAATGATAATGTTAAATATAGACAGACAGCAGAATTACAAAATGAATGGTTATATTTTAATTAGATATCATACAAATATAAATTAATACATACCCACCAACAAGCATACACCTCCCTCATATATATATATGCCTAGCCTGATGGCCGAGTGATTAGTGCTCGATGCCACAGGAATCTAGTACCAGCATTTTAATGAATGTTTTTAGGAGACTATATATACACTGAAGTGGCAAAAGTCATGGGATACCTCTTAATATCGTGTCGGCCCTCCTTTCGCCCGACGAAGTGCAGAAACTCGACGTGGCATGGACTCAACAAGTCGTTGGAAGTCTTCTGCAGGAATATTGAGCCATGCTGTCTCGATAGACGTCCATAATTGTGAAAGCGTTGATGGTGCAGGATTTTGGGCACGAACAGACCTCTCGACGATGTCCCATAAATGCTCGATGGGATTCATGTCGGGCGATCTAGGTGGCCAGATCATTCGTTGGAATTGTCCAGAATGTTCTTCAAACCAATCGCAAACAGTTGTGGCCCGGTGACATGGCACATTGTCATCCATAAAAATACCATCGTTGTTTGGGTACATGAAGTCCATGAATGGCGGCAAGTGATCTCCAAGTAGCAGAACATAAGCATTTCCAGTCAATGTTCGGTCCAGTCGCACCAGAGGACCAAGTCCATGCCATGAAAAAACAGCCCACACCATTACGGAGCCACCACCAGCTTGAACAGTGCCTTGCTGACAGTTTGGGTCCATGGCTTCGTGGGGTCTGCGCCACACTCGAACCCTACCATCAGCTCTTACCAACTGAAATCGTGACTCATCGGACCAGGCCACGGTTTTCCATTCATCTAGGGACCAACCGATATGCTCGCGTGCCCACGAGAGTCGCTGCAAGCGATGTCGTTCTGTCAGTAAAGGCACTCGAGTCGGTCTTCTGTTGGAATAGCCCAAGAAAGCCAAATTTCTCCGCACAGTTCTAACAGACAAGTCCCTTGTACGTCCCACATTGATTTCTGCGGTTATTTGAAGCAGTGTTGCTTGTCTGTTAGAATTTACGACTCTTTGCAGAAGTCGCCGATCTCGGTCGTTAAGTGCAGGCGGTCGACCACTGCGCTGTCCATGGTGGGATGTTATGCCTGAAATTTCATACTCTCGGCACACTCTTGACACAGTGGATCTGGGAATGTTGAATTCCCTAACGATTTCCGAAATGGCATGACCCATGCGTCTAGCTCCAACTAACGTTCCGCGTTCAAAGTCTGTTAATTCCCGTCGTGCGGTCATCATCACGTCAAAACCTCTTCACATGAATAACTTGAACAGAAATGAAAGCTCTGCGAAAGCACTGCGCATTTATACTTGTTCTACGCGATGCTACTGCCATCTGAAAATTTGCATATTTCTATCCCATGACTTTTGTCACTTCAGTGTATATACATATATATACATACATACATACATACATATATATATATATATATATATATATTATATATATATATAGTCTGCTTTTCCTATTATGAGTCCACGTACAGATTACTGATGAGTAGAGGGGGCATTGTTGGCAACAATGTCACTGTGGATTCGTAAATAATTCTCATTTACGTGTGAAGGTGAGCAAAAACTAGGAAAAATTCCTAGGTTGCTTATATTAGATTCTCGTTTACTAATCCTCATCCAGATTATCTTCAGTACTGAAGATAACTGCAACTCGTTTTTACAACGAATTCAAACATACGTCTTCTTGTATACTAACAGTGTGCCTGCCACTGAACAGGGACTATGCTAACACTGGAATCGACATAAAAATAATTGGAAAAAATAGTAAAAATTATTTCACAGTTCAGAAATTTTAAAAACTCATAATTTTTTTAAATATTTGTTGAAAGAAAATTGAATTCAACACAGATGCGTGTTTGGTAAAGCCTTCAATTATCGCGGATCAAGGCTTAAAAGAAGAGAAACTTTAAATGAATTGAATAAACTTAAAATCTTTTTTTTCTCATTGCACTAGATAAATATTTTACACATTCATTTAATCTGATTTTGATGGAAGAAAAAAAATTTTAAAACTGTAATTTATTTTCACGTTTCTTGTTGATATGTTTCGCTGATTTTAAATATGTCCGTTTTATATTACACAGTCCAATCCTATTAATGTCACCACCTGTCAAAAGCCAGAATAACCACCTTTGGCAGAGCGGACCGCTGCGAGACGTGCAGGAAGAGAGTCAATTATGTTTCTGAAAAACCAGTAAAAAATGAAAATTAATATCGATAATATAAAATTAATATCGGTTAATATCTTCGGTAAAAAGAAAATTAATATTTTCAAGAACAACTGCCAATCGTTATTGATACAATCCATATTTTAAGTTTATCCATATTTTAAGTTAACATAAATAAGTGTTCAACTATCAAATTTTCATGTAGATTTTTTCCTTGTATTATTGTGAATTTTATCAAAATTATAAGAAGGCATATAATTTTCAATTTGTAAATTAAGTGCTATAAATAAATTTGAGAAAAATCCCTTGTTGCACATTTAGTCTACAGTGAAACGTATTTTAAGTTAAAAATTTCGTCCATTTATAATTATAAACAAGTATAACCATCTTTGGCAGAGCGGACCGCTGCTAGACGTGCAGGAAGAGAGTCAATTAGGTTTCTGAAGGTGTTCACTGGGATGTTGAGACACGCTGACTCCAGTGCCATGGTCAGCTGCTCTAGGTTACGTGGTTGAGGATCCATGTTGCGAACAACTCGATCGAGGTGGTCCCACAGATTCTCGATTGGGTTTAAATCCGATGAATTTGCTGGCCCGGAGAGTACGGTAAACACATCCTGGTGCTCTTCGAACCACACACATACACTGTGAGCTGTATGACACCTCGCATTGTCCTGCTGGTAGATGCCATCATTCTGAAGAAAAATAATTAGCATGTAGGGGTGGGCAGGGTCCGAAAGGGCAGATGCGTACTTGTGCTGATCCATCGTGCCTTTCACAATAAGGGAGTGCACCCAGTGAATGCCAGGAAAACCTTCTCCAAACCACAATGCTCTCTCATCCAGCTTGGATCCTTCCGGCAATTGTTGCAGGGTGTTTGCTTTCAGACGTTTCACGTCGTATACGCCAACGTCCATCTGTCCGATGGAGCATAAAACGTGATTCATCGGAAAAAGCCACTTGTCGCCACTCTGTGGAAGTCCAGTCTCGGTACTGGCGTGCAAATTCCAGCCTTCGTCGCCGATGAACAGCAGTCAGCATAGGTGCATTAACCAGGCATCTGCTGTGGAGGCCCATGCGCAGCAACGTTCGCTGAACCGTTGTTGAGGATACACTCTTGGTAGCCCCTTGGTTCATGGTCTATTCGCCCGAAAGCATCTACGAACGCAGAGAAAAACTTCGTATGGGAGCTTGATTGAAAGTAGTGGTCTTTTAATCTCTTCAGAGACCTTGTTACATATACATATTCTTTTACATTACATATACGTGCGCATACTTTTTTAATAACTAAAATTATTCCAAGAGATAAAAGAAGATCAAAATGTCGAAGAGAGATCCCTTAAGGAATCTCAACAATAAAATAAAAATAATTCAATTAATTATTTTTCATTTAAAAACTCGTCTCTGAGAAAATTCAAATTTCATATAATAAGCTGCTAGTTCTTGAATGAAATTATAATCTATGTTTCCAACCAGCCAAAACAGAAAAGAAAATTAAAATGCGAAGCCGCAATGGATTTCAAATCAATCGCCTTAACCACTCGGCCACGCCCACTGCGCTGCGTTTCTATAATATACTAATTATATTTCCTCAATTTTAATTAAAAACGTTGTTATCTGTTCATAGGCGTATAAAAATTAAGAACAAATTATCCATAATTTGTAAAAAATACATTCAGAGAAAAAAAAACTAAATGAAATGAAGAATTCCATGAAATGATTTTAATCAAATTACACATTAAGACAAAAAAAAAATCACTCACATATATAAAAAAAAAAACCCCATCCTTTTTTTTTTACAAACTGAAATAAACATAATATTGATGTTTTTTTGTAGCAGATTTGCATATCTTAACAATTTTTAAAATTCACAGATATAGGTAGGGGATGTTGGGGGTGGAGGATGCATTTCAGTCGTTTGGGAATCAGTCGGAATTCAGTCGTTTGGGTTGTCATTTTTACATTATCGGCATAACTACTGAATGCAACTAACTTGCTGAAGATTATTTAATTAGCTACTTTCTCACCTTCAATGAGCTGAATCCCCTTTCATAATATACTCTGTAAAAACTACTCAATGAGATCAGCTAAGAGTTCATCTGGCAGTTTAACGAAACGGAAAGTGCTAACAGCATCGAGTTACACGGGGTCTTCGTAGCTAATGGAATAGGATAATAGAAATATGGGATGAAAAGGGTGCCGCTGAAGTGATGGGATGAGGGGGGTGGGATGATTCTGAGTCACCAAGCTGAAAGAGCACTATTTTTTTAAAACCCAAGAGATATAATAGGAATTGATTTTTAATAACAAGGGTGTGAAAAAAAAAAAAATCAAGTGCGTTAAGGCTTTTATTAATGTAGATGTGAAGTATTTTTTTTTTATATTACTTATAGTTCCAAAACTCCTGGTTTATGGTCCCAGTTCGAACAGCAACTTAAAAAGAAAACTTGAACTCATCATTGTCAGTCCCATGGTGGGCCATGGCCGCTTGCCTACTGGCAGATTTCGAGACAAGAGATGTTTTTTTTTTATGAGATAGAGTTATCAGCCCTGTGTCCAACGCTCTACGGTCATGGTCGACCAAGACTTACAGTTTAAAGTGCATTCGAAACCACTACAAACATCCAGGGCACCGCCTGTACTCGAACCCGAAGCCTGTGGAACAAAGCGCTAGTCACTCGGCCATAAGACCCCTAAAATGTGAACTAGAATTTGGAAATAACATGATCAATCGTAATTTTATATTATATTCTTTATGTTGCTTAAAAATAATTAAATGTACAGAAAATTCCAGTTTTACATAACATTTTTGTTTATTCACTATAGTTTATCTCTCTGTATGTATAAAGAGGAGCTAATATGAGGGGCGAAATATTCGTTTAATAATTTTTACAACAATATTTGAAAAAACATTTAATCAAAAGTGTGTGGACCTTGTCATGTATCGAAATTGTTTTTTCAGGCATATTTTAATGTTATCAATAAGATTAAGAAACTAAAGTTGCATCTAACATAACATATTATAGCCTATTATCCTAACATAAAATAGTTACAATTGTTGTTAATTGCTTCGATGACTGGGCCGTGTTGACCATTTCTCCGCGAGCAGCCAGGTACAAACTAGCCTTGTCATGAAGTCATGTCGAGGGGCTTCACCGACCAACACTGTTACTCAGTTACTCACATTGGAACGTGTAGCTTGAAGATAGGCTACGGACTCTTGCCAATGTGTAAAAGGAAGCATAATCCCATTAAATTTTTTTAACTGCCATAAATATATCATTAGATTTAAAACTACTGTATGTACTGTCCTGATAAACTAGGTTGAAAATATTATCTAATATTACACAAAGAAATAAAAAGTGCAAAATTTCATGAGGCGATTAAAGCTAACTTGCTATTAGATAATATGATAAAATGGTTACTGGATGTAGGCTGATAGAATAGTTATAAGATTGATTCATTAGTCAGTGAGTACCCTACAAGACGAATGTCTATTGGCGAAGTCAACACAGTTACAGCACCTACAGGACTATGCGGAGCATCTAGGAACCATCAAATAGAATTATTAAAAATAAGAACTCACAATAGCTTTCGGAGGAAGAGCTGTGATGGAGGTCGCTTGAACACCTCGTTTTGAGGGTTTTTGTGGCTCATTCTTTTCTTCTCGATTTACTTCAAATTCAAACCGGAGCCTCTCCGTGATTCGCACTTCTCTTCTTCATCCAGTACAACCAACAGTACGTTTCGGGGACTTCATTCCTCCCCCACTAGTCGCCGATGTATTTCATTTTGTATATCATCTTCATGATTTTCATGGCCGTCTCTTTATGATAAACGTGATTGTTTCTCTCTTTATATATCTCCAGTCCTAACTGTCGCCTGCTCCTCCTTTTAACCTTATTCGCTGGATTTCATCCTCAAAATGTGCTCAGGGACCTAAACGCTCCACCATTGGCAGAGTGTATCCGACACCTAATCAATCCGAGTAAAGCTTTTTGGAGGTCAGGGGGTCGATATCTCTCGCACAAGAAGACGCCTGATAAACTCGATTTTTACATCCCGCTTGTAAATAGCGTCGATAAACAACTTCATTAAACTATATCGCAATATCTGACCACCTGCTTTTCCCGCACGTAAAGACGCCATTTAAAGAGTTCAAAGGGAGAAGCAGCTCATCTTTTATTTTTGGAAAACAAATCCCCAGCAGCTGTGATCACCTGATAGCACCGACAGGAAACATTGATCCCTTTTCATTTAGCGTTAGAGTTTTTCACAAATATACACACGTTAAAATTCACTAGGGTACAAGAAATAAATGAAAATAAATTTATAATAATTGTACACAACAATATTTAAAAAAAATATCTTTAAATACATGTCGACGTCACACAAAAGAGAGAGAGAGAAATTAATTCTATTAACCATAAGTTTTCAATCTATTGCATATTTAATTTAAAGCTTATGCTAATGGATGAGTTATTAAACTCTAACTCTAATTAAAATACATTAAGTGGAGAAAAATTAATTATTAATTTCAATTATTCAATTATTAATTTCAAAATTCAATTATTAATTCATTTATTTACTTTGAATGCGATTAGATGTGTAAATGAAACAGTTTGTGAGTCTATTTACAGCCATGTTTATTTGCAAGTCACTTCACTAACAATTACACTCCGTTGCTTAGAGATCTTTGGCGAAAAGATTTTCTGTAGCCAAATCCTAACGGCCCCTATTCTGGGATTTTGCTTTTTTTTAAAAAATCATTCATTCATTTATTCATTTCACAATGTATTCTATAGCGTACCAATCAATTTCCTCGATCTCGTGATCTATAACAATCTTTTTAATTTACCAACTCTATGACAATCATTTAGTTTACTACTACTCTATAATTAATAGAATATTGTAATACCCCTAAGGGGAGCCTGCAACCCCTACAGCGCGTCTCTGGGTGGCGGATTGGGAATGACTCCATCGATTTTTCCGCTGGGTGGTAGGGGGAAGTAAAATACCTCTCTCGAACCAACACTTAGAAGTCCAACCTCACGAGTCCCTTCTCTTTCAGTTGGCAATCAACATATATGATTCGAGAAATTTGATTTTCTTGACTTGTACTCTTCAGGGAATAGGGCAACAACAACATATTATGACACTCTATGATTATGTATGATGATATGATAGGCGAGTCCTCTGATAATTATTAGGATCCCTCTAATTCTAGCTGATAAATAAATTAGACTCCTTACAAATTACACAAAATTTTAAATCATTTTTAATTTAATAAAAATACAACATATGATTTTTTTTATTTTATATTAATGTAAATTTATATTAAAGATAAATTCGAAAGTTCACATACATAATATACAGTGCATGGAAGAATTGGTGAATTTCTTATCTATTTCATGTTTAAATTGTTGTTGATGTTGCGGTTGTGTAAAAGCATCACAGATACAAACGTTTATATCAATAATTAAAAATTAATTTATTTCGAAAGAAAAATTAACCCGACTCATGATTCAAAAATTAAAACGATACATCATCGTAGCCAAAAACCATCCACAGTATACTTCTTTCGTTCCATCCAATCAGATGTTTTTGAACACTACACGATGTGCATAAAGGCTGATGGGTTTAATACAAGCATCCATGGCACAGCTGAGACTCGAATCCAAAACCTGTGGCGGACCCCACATAAGGAACTCCGAAATTTAAAAAAAAAAATTAAGAAATTTACTGAGAGAGTTGTCAGCTCAACGCTCTACGATCATATTGGACCGGGACCTACGGTTTAAAATAGATTCCGAACCACTACAAACATCCATGGCACCGCCGAAACTCGAGCCTGAAAGCTATGGTACAGAGCGCTAGTCACACGGCTATTAGACCACAAACACTGCATTATATAACATATAATTATAAGAATTCAGACTGTAAACTAGTTAATTTGGAAATTAGCAAAAAAATCCATTAAAAACGTAAAATATTATAATCCACACTATTTCTTCACGTTGGATAACTATTCTTAACAGCTTTTTTTTTAAAAAATCTTTTATTCGTTTATTTTCTACGGATTTTATCTTATAAAGATATAAATATTCATTAAAATGTTCTATTTGTGATAGTTTGATAGTAAAATGTGTTACATCCTAATACATATCAATATCTTGTTTTCTCTTATGCAGCTGGCAAATACTTAGACAGTTATCTTTATGACATAAGCAAAGGTTGCACGGACATTACTCATTTAGCATTACCCAGGGGCACGTGTAGCTTTAAGATATGCTACGGAAGCTAGTAACTATCGCCGCAGATTTCTATGATTGTAGACCGGCATCTATAGTTTAAAATTGATTCCGAACCGCTACATACATCCATGGCATCGCCGGGGCTCGAACTCGAAACCTGCGGTACCGAGCACTAGCCACTCGGCCGTTATACGCCATATATATACCAGTTACTGCTAATCTAAAAATATCTTTTTAAATCAAATGCTAGTTGTAAATTTTAACTAAATTTTTATTTTTAATATTTTTCCAATTATAAAAGTCCCATTAAATTGCTCAAAAAAAGTTTAATAAAGAGATGATTAATTTTGTTGAATATTTAAAATTTACATAAAGTATTTGTTACATTAGGAATAAGTTTTTTTTTCTTTTAGTCTTACAGAAATCATATTAAAGCAACTGACTAGAGTTGAAAGTTTGCAACTGAATATTCAAATTAAGTATCCCAGCATACAAGGACATGCCACAGGCATATATAAATAGAATGGAAGACGTATTATATCATGAAAATCAAACGGAATAGAATCAAATAAAATAGAATAATGAACATTCAAAATAACAAATAAAAAAAATAAAATAAATAAATAAATAAGCGTTTCTCTTTATTGAGAATAGCAAAAAGCAACAATCCTCTAATGCAAAAAATAAGAAAGACATTTTCTGGGTTTAGCGCAAGAATTACTTACAAAGGGGTCTATCAATCTAATTGAAAAAGAATGCTCAAAACTTCACCCGCTCCCCCCCCCCCCATCTCCTTCTGGAGAATGGGGGATTAACATTATGCAGAGGACTATTTGAAAAACCCGAGAGTTCTTCCGCACAAACTTTCATGCAACTGGCAATTTAAATGGGAGATAAAAAGGACGCACAAAGTATTCCTATGTACCATATCGACGAGAGATTAATATGCGAGAGTAGCTGAGCAGTATTTGTTTGGGAACCACTCCAAGACTGTCAGTGTCAATTTTGGTGAAGTTTTCCAAGCCCTAGTAAGTTGAGGTAAAAGCAAAAAGGAAAATAAACATAAAAGAAAGGATAAAAATGAAAAAAAATATTTTTTTTTCAGTGGTATTGTCATTCGGCTAAATCGGAGAGGGGGCGTATATAAAATTATATATCAACATATTAGATTTATTATTTATGTGTTTACTATTATTCTTACACGTAAACATAGATAATATAATAATAATGATGCAAAAACGCACATTGTAAAGAAATTTATAAACTCAAAATTAAATATAAAAAATATATAAATATAAACGAAAGCGAAATATATAAATAAAAAGAAAAGCGAAATCATTAAAAAACATTTATTTTACTAGTACGACAGTTTCTCCACTCTTTCACTTAGATTTTGCAATTTGGGTATTGGCACATCGTAATGGGTATTGCAGGTTAGCGTCTGTTATACACTCATGTCCATTAATTAGGGATAATTCAGAATCACACAGAAATTGAACTCTAAAATAAAAATTTCACCTGTAGAATTAGCACACACATCTTGAAGAAGAATATGCAAATTGCAGGAAACCACCAGATGGCGAGAATAGTACGTAACAATGACGAGAGTGTAAGAGAGGGGTATATAAGGAATGGTGGCAAAGAAGTAAAATTGTTCACAAGTGCTTTAAAAGCCTTTCAGTGCAATAACCGCATAGTTATGGCACAAAGGAAGCATTTGGATGATTTTTTACGTAGTAGAATTATCGGACGACTGGAATGAGTACGTACCCAGCTGGAAGTATCCGAGGAACTTGGAATCGCCCAGAGTGTCATCTCCAGGCTTTGGCAACGATTCCAAGATGATGGTAATGTGAGTAGATGTTACATCACAGGTCGCCCCCGAGTTACAACGCCGAATGAGGACCGGTATTTAGCATTTACTGCCAAAAGAAACAGACGGAGCACAGCATCAGACCTGTTTCGTCAGCTCTCTTCAGCTACCGGTATGACAGTTTCAAGGCAGACAGTGTACAGACGCTTAGGGCACATTGGTCTATATGCTCGTAGGCCTGTCTGATGTGTTCCACTTATTGCAACTCACTGTCGCCTGCGATTAACCTGGGGTAGAGAGCATGCATTGTGGACACCGCAACAGTGGTCTGGTGTGATGTTTTCCGACGAGTCCAGGCTTAGTTTGCAGTCTGATTCTCGCCGGACTTTCATATGGAGAGCACCAGGTACCCGTTACCACCAAGAAACACCATTGAACGACACCGTTACGGTGGTGCAGGATGGCTCGTTTGGGGAGGAATTATTCTTGGTTCCAGAACTGACCTGCATGTTCAGAGTGTAACGATGACAGGCCACATCTATTGGGATGTCATTCTGGAACAGCATGTACGTTTGTTTCGGGGCGCCATGGGTGCTGAATTTCTGTTTATGAATGACAACTCCCGTCCTTACCGTGCAAACATTGTAGACGAATGCCTTCAATTGGAGGACATCACCCGTATGGATTAGCCAGCATACTCACCGGACTTGAATCAATAGAGCATGTGTGGGATGAGCTTGGCCGACGAATTGCAGCCCGTCAACCCCCTCACACCTGTCAACCGGAACTTCGGAGGGCATTGCTTGATGAGTGGTGTAATATTCCACAAGATCAGTTTGATAATTTGATACTCAGCATGCCTAGGCATTGTAAGGCCTGTATTGCATCGTCCGGGAGACATACTCCATATTAACCATCATACTAACCATGTTATACTGTTTTTTGTAAATAGGTTCTTTTTTTGAAATTTGCTCCAGGGAGTAAAAATCGCAATTGTTATTAATTATGTCAAACATATAGCATCTTTTTTTGCTCTTTACCTTTTGTTTAATAAATAGACTTTACAAATAAGCCAAATTTGTTTTGCTTCTGTCTCTTTCTTTGCCTGAACTTCATTATCCTTAATTTATGGACATGAGAGTATTTAAGCGTGCTTTGTGTTGGGTCAATTTCCTGTTAGAAAAAAAAACGATTTGCAACTGTGAGTTGAACCAAAAGCCCCAACAACTTGAACTAAGAGTCTGGTTTGCTCTGCTGTCAACAATAAGCTGCCCTTATCTAGGGAGGGGTCACTGAGGTTACTTAAAGGAAAATATAGACCCTGTTATATTAGAAGTTCCAATATGAGCGCCTCATGATTTCGCAGAATATAGTTTAATTATTCTACAAAATCATAACTGCAAACTCATAAATAAAACAGGCAATATCTGTTGTATATTCGCAAGAATATTATTTTAAAATCAAAGCTAATTTTTCTCATAATTTCGACAGTTAGTTTTTTGAATTTAAGGGTGCACACATAATGTATGTTTTAATACATTGGTTTTCACTACTTTGACCATTGTAAAATAAATATATTTTGTAAAAAGTGTGATACAACTCACGAGCACGAAAGATATTCAAGGCATGCGGCGGGTTGGCCACCCCTGGGCTATAATAATGAAAATTATCAGTATACATACAAATTGTCCCAAACAAATGGGATGCTCAAATTGTAGTCCAAAGGTAACATGTGCAGCAAGAGTGCAAAGAAAGGATTAGGTTCAAATCCTCTAGTAGCTATTAGAAACAGGGAGAGTTGGTTCTTACTAGTAAATATACGTTAAACGGGTTTGAGTTGATGCATGTTAAATTTCGATATATTTTAATTATAAAATTTTTGAAATTGGAAACACAAAATATTCCACAAAGTATTCCAGGTGGCAAAGTGCAAGTTAGAAATAAAAATGTACAGAAAAATAACAAATCTAATAAAAAAATAATTGCGAACGTAAAATGTAATATTTAAATAAAAGTAAGTTTAAGATTTTAAAATTTCGATTAAAAAAATTAAAAAAATATTTTTCTAATAAGTTTATTACAGTACCATTTTATTATTCGGGGGAAAGTATTTATCAATATATAGCACTTCCTTAATTTATAATTTTACTTATTTTATAACTTACTTATGCTACTTAATTTATAACTGACTTATGAAAGTTATGCTACAGAAATATATGCTATTAAAGCAAAAATAACAAAGGAAATATATTTTATGATCACGTTTTTAATTGCAAACACAACGACTTTTGCCATGAAATATTTATAATATTTGAGAAGTATAATACTTTTCTGTCGAATAATAAATATGAAAAGTATATTAACGGTGATTAATAAAAATATTTCAACGCCAAATTTCACTATCTTATCTTGGCGAACTCATTCATTGGATCCTAAGTAAGATCCATTTATATATATGTGTTGTCAGATGGTGGTGATGGTTACAGGGAAGGGCATAAGGAAAAATTAGGTTTACAGGCAGATTAATGCTTTATCAATCTTATTTCTGGAGTAGGTAACAACTTTCAACTTTCCCTTGAACCTAATGCATAGATTCTCTTATAACGAACCCATCTTTAGCATCGTAACCTCCAATTCATTGTCACTTGTTGCGTTTCGAAATGTTCCACCAATTTAAAGCAGCCATTTCCAAACTTTATATATAAATTGTGTGAATAAGAAATTCAATTTGAAATAATCTAAAAAAATTCATTTGGCCTTTTGAAAAGAATTTTAACTATTAAAGGATATCTTACGAAGTGTAAACTACCTAATATAATAATAAATTTTTAAATTTTTATCTTGTAGACTGAATTTTTGTGAAATGACTTTTCGGTTACTTTTAAATGGTTGGTTTTATAAAAAAAATTAGTTTAATAGTTGCATAAAATATTTTGGATTAGAGATGGAATTTTAAAAAAATAATTTTCAGGGATATTCTTTATTAATCAAAATTTGTTTTCAATAAAATTCAGAAGTGTCCATTCACTTATGTGAAGTAACTGTAAGATAAAAAATTGTTTTTCTGCTAAATTATTTCATGAAAATACCTTCAAAATGTTTGGTGTTTCAGATATTTTTATCAATGTTGCTTTACCATCTAGGCTGCGGTTATATCCATATTTTCTTATTTTTCAAAGTTTTCAATTCTTAGCCTAATTTTTTCTTATATTTATTATTATTTTACTTTTTGAAGTCGGTATATGCATCGAACTAAATTGAAGTCAATACTATTTCATTTCAAATTAAAACTTGGGGAATTTTTTTCCAATTGCTACTGTAAATTTACTTTTTAAAAATTATTTTATTGTTAAAAAGCAAAAGTTTAGCTGAACGTAACGCTATAATACTTGATTAAACGCTATTTTACTCTTTGTTCTCATCTTTATTTTTGTTTTATGATAATTGACAATTTTTTTTATTTTAGAGCATACGATATGGACAATCATTTTATGTAATTTCATGTTTGTTAGAAGATATTAGTTTGCAGCAAATTTTTATGTTAAAATGGAAAAGGAAGCGGTAATAATTAAATTAAAATTAATAAAAATTATTTTACTACGAATTATTTAGTTATCGACTGAAACTTAATAATTCGTTTTCAACTTAATAAGATATTTGCAAGACTTTTTAAAACATTTCCACATTATATTTTACTAAAATAATAGAGATAACTTGAATTTTAACTAATTACATAAATACATCTGTTGCTTCATAATAAAATCTGCAAGACTTCTAGAAACTAGGGTGAAAAAAAAAAGTATTCAAGGTTTTCTTCCTTACCACATCCAACTGCTTAGCAATTATCTCTGACTGTCTTTTGCAGTCATCATTCCTTCCTCTACTTCTAACCATAAACAGGCAAATTAGCATGTGATATCGCAGCATCAGAAAAACAATGGCTTAAAAGTTTCACTGAAGTGGACGTAATCTAGAAATTCAAATAAATTGCAAATTTGGTAGAAACAATTTTCAAAAATATTGATCATTCGTACTACTATCAAAAGTCTTTTCCGTATCACACTTCATTTGATAAAATATGCATGATGTTTAATTGTGCTTAATCTTTTGTATGGTGCCTTACTGTATAAAATACAATGGGGTAATACAACAGAAGGTATATTAATGAGATAAAAATCATTGATATGCATGATGTAATCTTAAAACCACATCTTTTTTTCAAAGAGAGGGCAACAGTTCTATTTTCGTAAGAGACATTAACTGGTACCTTAGTGAAAGAATCTGCACGTTAACTTTAAAATGAATTCCAAATAAAGTTTTTATTCCTCCTACCCCAGGGAATGACTTCCGACTAAAAGAATGCAATTTGTAAAGTCTTTGGAATGTGAAGAATCGAATTTCCGCGTATATCTTTTTTAACTGGTAAGTTTTTGCTAATTGGAGAAGATTGCTGTCGCTTGCATGCATTTTTCTTAATACTTGACAATTAAGCGAAAAGGGGAAAGTAAATGCACAAAAAAAAAAAAAAAAAAAAAAAAACAAAGTAATCGAAGTAAAAAAAAAAAAGATGGACATAATGCCTTTCTTGGTTGAAATCTTTCTTTTCAGCTTTATTTCTATGCTGTCGTTTTTTTTTTAAACATTGATGGGATTCATGTTCTATGTGATCATACCACGATCAAGGGCCTTCTATTTGATAGATTAGGGAAGAATATATTAATATGAAATTATGTAGCGATTCATAAATTTCGAGATATATTTTAAGCAAATTGAGACTTTCAATAATATTTGATTTTGATATGCTGCTAATACAATATTTTGTCAAGAATATTTTTTGAACACCGAATAAATTTATTAATGCTGAAGATGGATGCAATCTCTTTGTTAGTAATTATGGTGCTGTAGCGTCTCAGGCTATACTTTGTAACGGCTTCCAGAAGAGCCACTTTCAGGTCCTGTATATATATATATATATATATATATATATATAACTATTTACAAAAAATGAAAATTAAGGATATTAATTAGATGTACAAGGGCAGTTCACTCCAAGTTTGAAGATTTTCAGAGTTCTCGAGTCTACGACAAATCTAAGCACCTGGTCTGCGACAAACCTTAAGTATCCCACATCACGATTACTCGAAACCACAAGGGGCTTACTTTGAAAAACAGAAGGAAAACTCCGGCCTATTCAGTCATTTCAGAGAAAAAAGAAATTAAAGAACATTTCTGGCCGACAAGTCGCAGAAATCTCTCTCTTCTTCACTAAAAATTTTATTTTTAAGACATTCTCTCAAGAGAGGGAGGGAGCCATCTTTATTCTCATCTCCATTCTCATTGGAGTAAACATTTGTCAGTCTGTGGTCTATCACCAATTGCAATGGAACAACTCGTAGTTTATTATAGGTGTTTCGACTTGAGAAGTTCGTACAGTCATTCGTTAATTTGCTCATTAGAAAAAAATAATGTTACACCACTCTATTCATACACCGAGAAGATAAATTATTGAATCCACTTACCTTTTATTCTTATAAACTTTTATCAGATTGTGTAGAGAGAAATTGTTGAAAGTCAGAAAGTTGCAATTTACTGATTTCACTCTGTTGAAAATATTTTGGAGGCAATATTTTGCAATATTTTGGAGGCACAAGGTGTCGGTTTACTTCACAATGAGTTACTCTTGTTTACTTTTTACGATAATTATGGCATGACAACTGGTCCCTAATTGTACTGAATTTAAAATTAACTTTAAATTCTTTTATTTTGCATTTTACTTTTTATTATTTGTATATATATATTTTTTTGAGTACCACTTTAACTGAATTTCTGAAACTTTATCTTGCATTTTTACTAACATTAATTAACCAGCCAACTATAATTTAAAACATATCTATGAATTAAGATGAGGATGTTTAAAGAGGTATTTCCCCCCTGTTGGTACTCCGTAATCGTTATTCCAGTTGCCAGTTGCCACAAGGTATCAAAAACTTATATTAATTTCAGACAAAAAAAAAAAATTATTAAGGAAATATTTTTTTTCTAATGAATTCTGAAGAAAAATTTTCAAATGTTTCCATTCAAATGAATATGAAAGAAAATTTAAATGCATGTGATTATAAAATAATAAAATAAAAAATTATTGAGATTTGTTTTAAAGGAAAGATTTTTTAATTTTTACGTTAATATAATGAATAGCAAGATAATTTTTAAATATATTTAATTATTACTTGAACATGGGGTTTATTTCATTGTAAATTTTTGATTAAAAGCTTTATTACCTGGCGTGTGATTGAAAAGATTCAGAAAAGCTACGAATTTATTTTAAAAAATGAAATGCGTCTCTAAAAAGGCAACTCTTAAAAAATGATTTTAAAAGAGAAATCTAAATTAAATAAAAAAATAAATTAGAGTAATAACTTTTTGATAAAAGAAATTAATAAATTGCCCTCGGACAAACTTAGAGTAAATTTAGCTTAAAAGTCTTCATCTTCTACAATGCCAATTAGGTATTGTATTGGTTTCGTTAACTCGTACATTTTTTGTTTTCAACTTGTTCATTTTCGGACATTTTAATTGGAATTAATTAGTTAAAAAGTTATTAAAACGTCTCCCGTTATTGTTTCCATCAAAAAATTGATAGGAAAATAAAACGGTACCTACCGCTTTTGGTAATGATTGACGATAACAAATGGAATACGAGGTTAAAGTATTCTAAAAGCATTGGCGCTAAATACAACACTATTCGATTCAAGTAAAGTTAATAGTTAAAATTTTGTTCGAAATTTTTCTTCAACTGAAATCCTTCATTCATCGCGAAATTCCTTTTTTTAAAACTGTTTGATGCTCAGGACTGCAGAGAGATGCACAGTGACGTAGCTATGACAACAGCGATATGAGTCGAGTCGCGCTGAGATCAAATTTATTTACTTGTCAAGTGAGCGGAGATGATAAGTCGCACGTCTCCAGGAGATTGTTTTTAAAAGTAAAATTTTATGTTTAATAAGTTAATGAAATAATTTTTTTGTAATAACTTTTTATAAATTTTAAATACCATTAATAGTATGAAATATGAATGAAATTTATATATTGTTTTGATTTCTGTTTTTTCCATTTTCTAGTTTCAACATATAAATGCATTATTTTTAAAGTCTGATTACTTATTTCCAGTATTTTTTCGAGTGTAATAACATTAATGTAGGACAATAATTTTTGGGGATTTTTTTATAATTATAATTGCGTAATTTTTGCCACGTTTTCTCAAAATACATGGATAAAATCATTTTTATTATTTTAGCTTAACCTCAAGAACGTCAGGGTTAGGATAGGCGTTAAAATATAATATATTTTTAAATATATGAAGCACACATTTTTTAATGTAGTATTATATCTATATAACTCAATACTTTAAAATTAAAAAAATATGAAATAATATTTTCAATGTAAAAAGTAATTTTCCAATTTTTTTTAAAATAGAAAAATCTAGCTTTTGTATGTAATGGCTAATAGTTAAAGATATAAACTACTGATAAGCCTACTTACCAACACGTGAAAACCTGAATATTAAAACAAATTTTGTTTTTTTTTATAAAAACTATCACTAAATTTTCAATAAATATTTCAAAATTAAATATTAAACTAAATAGTAATGTTTTTTCAAGCACATTTCTAGTCCATATTGCCATTTTTCAAAAATGTTTTCATAATAAAAACATTTTAGAGATTTTCATAATAAATTTTCTAAAATGTTTTCAAAATAATTACCACTATTATGAATATTGTCTGCAGTTTCAGATTACTTTCAAAAAGCAAGATGACATACGCGGATAATTGCAAGTATAGACATTTTCTTAAATTTATAATATTAAACCCTAAGTACTAACTTTTTAAGTTACACTTTTAAAATTAGCGGTATTAACTGAATATTTTTTCAAAATATAGGATAAATATTTTCTGAAATTATTTTTTAAATAAATATGTACCACATTAGAAGAGAAAAAAAGCACTTCATTATATAGCATATGTTATACAAGTAATTTGATATATTCAAACAACTTGTATAATTAAATTAAAAAAATAAAAATACTTTTAAAAAGAGAAAATATTTATCCATATTTTTTTTCTGTTGTAACATAAAAGATAATTCAAAATTTTAGTCTTAGCTTTATTGTTTTTGGAGCGCACATTTTGATATAGTTTTTTTTTATGTAAACTCATGTTTGTGAAAATTGCAACACCATGAAGAACTTGAAGGCTTGTTGTAATTGACTAATTATTTCAACATATAACGGGTTGAAATTCTGAGTAATGGAGGTTTTGGGGCTTCAAGGGGAGTGGAACAAAAATTTCTTTCGACTTTTGGAGGTTTTCGACTTATTGAGGTTCTACTGTAATAACAATAACATTTCTAGATGCCTGGCCTCTTCGTTCACCCGACTTAAATCCCTGTTATTTCTAGTTGTAGGGATTCCTAAAATAATGTTTTATGGTGGAGGAATTAGGACTGAATTGAAATTAAACATTGCACTCCATTTATGCTGAAATTTCTCGACAGTTTCTTCACTGTACCATTGAACACGATTGTTACATGCATTTTCAACACGTAATTAATATCAGTTTATCCCACGTTAAACATATTTTATACTTAAATAATAAATTTTAATGATTCTGAAAAAGTTTCGTCCTTCTTTAGGCGTCCCCCAAAAAAAATTCAAAAAAAAAAAAAAAAAATCAAATCAATTCAATTCATTTCAATTTGGTAAAAATCATTTCAAAGCATTTCAATTTGGTAAAAATCATTTCAAAACATTTCAATTTGGTCAAAATTTAAACTTAATTTTTCTTATTGCAGAAATCTTTTTTTCCTATTGTCCATATACCGTATATACCAAGTTTCATTAAAATCCGTTAAGCACAACGGGTTCTAGAGGGGCCTGAATAGGGTCACTTTTAATTATAACCACCTTGTATATATATATAGATATAGGTGGATGTCGTGATTATTTACCTTTATTACGTTTGTTTATAAATTTAACATCAAAACAAAATTTATTTATTAAATGAGAAATATCGAATATGTACTGTACAATAACGATGGGTTTTAATGTAAATATATATTAGGTGCATTGTATATAAAAGTTACTTCCTACATTTTTTCTTATGTTTACTATAGTACACATACACGTTCACTAAAATATCTTATACATGTTAAATAACAAGGAACAACTTAGATGGAAAGAAAAATTTATTAAATTAAAAATAAGTTTGTATTTATTTCTTTTTTAACTAAATTAAATCTATTAATATATTTCTTGATAAATAGTTTTAAATCTTCTAAAATATTTTAAGTTAACTATCATGCTCTTTTCTGTAATATCTTAACAAAGTAAAATATATATTTGTTTTACAAAATCAATACTATTTTTAAACACTTTATTGTCATTTATTTTATCATTATTGCAAAATAAGTAATTTTTCTACATTTTTTTTTAATTACTGGGAAAGATGAAATCAATAATTAGAGTTATGAGGATCAACATTATTTTTAAGCTCGGTATATGGAGCAACAATGCAGATGTTCTATTACTGACAAGTTTAGCATGTTACGGAAACGGAAACTACACATGAGACAATAACTCCCATGACTGTTAACAAAGCTTTTATCTCGTCGCTGCAACTTATATGCATTCCAGATATTGAATACTAGCTTATTTTTTTTTTTTGTAGTTATTAACTAAGAGGCATGCAAAGTTTATGTATAATCGAATTTTATTACAGGATTTTTAATACAAAACGATTGTGTTTCTATAAAGCACAGGAAAATTGTCTTATAGAGAACACTATTATGGATTTGTAGGCATTGATTTTGGTAACCGTTGATTGTGTTTATAAAAAGACGTCAGCTCGCGATGATAGACACCTGGTCCGCATGGCGCTGAGGGACCATACAGCTTCCTCTAGACAATTGGCAGCACAGTGGTCAATAGCTACAGGTATTTCATTGTGTGCTTCATCAATTCGTAGACGTGTGCTGCAGCGTGGTCTGCGCTTAAGGACTCCCTTTATACAGGATCCCTCTCACGCTAAATAATCGCCGCCTGCGGCTACAATGGGCCGCTCAGCATAGAGACTGGCGTGCTGATTGGCAGCATGTCGTGCCCGCTGACGAATCCCGCTTTAATTTGTGGTACCATGATGGCCGCATTCGTGTCAGACGCTATGCCGGTGAACGCCACCTTCCGGAGTGCATTATCGAACGCCACAGTGGACAATCGGCATCTGCTATGGCACCCCAGACCATAACTCGAACACCCGGAGTTATGGTCTGGGTTACCATAGCATATCATGGACGATCTCAATTGCTAAGAATTGTGGGCAATCTGAACAGCAACCGGTACATCAGTGAAGTTCTACAGCCCCAAGGTGTTCCCTTCCTTCAAAGCTTGCCAGACGCTGTATTTCAACAGGACAATGCCCGCCCTCATATCGCTAGGACTGTTCAATCCTTCTTTGCAACGCGGCAGGTACAGCTTCTTCCTTGGCCTGCGTATTCCTCTGATATGTCGCCGATTGAACATGTGTGGGATTTAGTTGGTCGGCGTCTCGCTCGTGATCCTCGTCCTGTTGCTTCTGCAGACAAACTTTGGGTGCGCATACAAACAATATGGAATGCTCTTCCTCAGGCAGACATTCAAAATTTGTTTGATTCCATGCCACGTTGTGTAGCAGCATTTATTGCGGCGCTTGGTGGCTACACAAATACTGATTCCGATCTCTTGTTATTGTTTGTTTGCTTTGAACATTTAATCAGTTATTTGTACCATTACCACTCAACTGCGTATTAAATTTCATTCAATTATGACAATTCCTTCATGGTGTTGCAATTTTCACAAACATGAGTTTATATTATAGAACTAATTCTTAAAAGAACAATTTTAATTTATATGTTTTTGAATTCAAATTTCTCATAATTAATGGCCAAGACACTAATAAAAAAAATCAATATGAGTTCCTTATAATAATTTTATACAGAGGAGGATTAAAATCAAACCATTCATTTTCTGAGCCGTCCGCAGCAACAACTATTCCTCAGAATTTCGTCAGCAATTTTTCATCATGAGAAAGAGAAATTAATGAGAATAAAAAAAAATATAGTTGAAAAAAAAAATTCTAGAATACTCACAAGACTAAATTGCTCATCTTAGTTTAAAAATTCACTGAATGCTAATCCTCAGGGTAGGATCTCTTTAAATGTTCGTAACATAACATAATTCACAATCATTTTTATCTCCACAGTATCACTTTTTCTTTAAAAAACATGAAGTCAAACTGCGATTTCCCGACAGAAATTTTCAGCTGATTTGAAGAGTTTTTTTAATATTTAATAAGTACAACAGATTGATAAAAAATTAAAGGATTACTTACATAAACGATGAGTAATGCATTTCATATTAAAAGGGGATAGGATGTATTATAAGATCCCTGCCCAGTGTAAAACTGTTTTAGAACATTAGCTTCAGAATCTTCTACTTTTACCTTTTTTTGCTTAATCACTGCCACTCTTATGTAGTAGCAATAGTCCAATAACAAACACTATTTCAGTACAGACCCGGCTGGTTGAAAACATTGCTCTCTGCGAGCTAGATACTGATTAGTTATGGAACATGATTAGTTATGGAACATGTTTGTTAGTTATGGATATTGCTCTCTCTTTATCTCTATTCTCTTTTGAATGCAACAACCTGAATTATAAAGATTTTTCAGAACTTTTCTAATTCTTTTTTATAAATTATTGCCATAAGGATTGGTTTTACATTATTTTTTTTTGTATACAATTTACTTTCAACTTTGTATACTCACCTGGTTCAGTGATGGGCTCCGTCACCAAGTATTGTTTTTTTGTGTGTGTGTGTGTGTGTGTATGTGAAGTTTCCTTACTTTTTTCTCTTTCAGTTCGCCTCAGTTTAAGGCATTTCTGACGCAGGATGAAGATTATGCATTCATAACAAATCGTTAATAAATGTGCTCCGCACTTATTTTTGAAGGCTGATTCATCAGCTCGCACTTTCCTAATTAGATAACTTGCACAATCCTCATATTTGAATACAGCAAGCGCTTTCCGCCCAGTAGCTATATCCAAGAGCTACTCTGTCTTGATTCTTGAAAACATCAAGACAGAGTATTTGGAAGATCTGTTGCATCCTCTACATAGCATTCAAAAGCTGTGATACATTCAACAATTAAACATTTTTTTCAAGATTTCGAACAATTGCAGAGAGTGGCAACAATCATCTTGATCAAATTTCTCCATTAATACTAAAATATATATATTGCAGTTAAATGTTTGGCTTGGTATGAATATACAATATACATTATATCATTGATTTCTGGGATCTGTTTTTCTATCATCTCTTTAAGGTATTTTGACGGCCTGGCGGCCAAGTGGCTAGGTTCAAATCCCAGGCTTCAGGTTCAAATCCTGGCGGCAACATGGGTGGCTGGGAGTGGCCCGGAATCCACTTTAAACTATAGGTCATGGTCTGTTTTGTCCTCATCTGCACAAAATGACCGTAGAGCGACAAACCAAACCAAACTTTAAAGTATTTTGAATATTTAAACAAACTCTGCTGAAGATATTTTACTGTATAACGCACAGAACAGATAAAATTTCATTATAGATATTCAGAATATGCGTATGAACATAACCATTTTAAGAAAATAATAATAAAAATTTACAGTTGATATTGGATGTAAGATTGTTAAGAAAAGTAAAGATCCTAAAGAATTTTAAATCAGCTTGAATAATGTAAATCCTGTTCCTGTTACCTTCATATCGGAAAATTACCATTGATATAAAAATGGCAATCCTCCTGGAAAAGTTTTATATATCTGTAATTTCTGTTTTTACAATGCAATGTGAATCAATTGAAATTATTTAAGTAAATTATTGAATTATTTTTGACAAATAAGAAAAATGCCATTTTTTTCGCTTTTTATCCTTTTATTTTCTAATGCTGGTAATTTGTTCGTGTACTTATCTTTTATGTGGCAGTTTGATATATATATACCCCATAATGAGGCACAATTTGTCGGGGATATTTTGAAAAACTAAGAATTTTGCTAATTTTTTTTTTTTTTTGCGATCTTTGCCAAACTGGGGTTTCTTAAAACGATTTACGGTCTCCGGCGCTATCACCAAAGCTTGTTAACGAGCATATGTGTTATTACCAAAGCTTATGTGGGATCTTTTATCATTGTGGAAGTGATTGAAAATTATATTTCAATATAAAAAATATTGATCATCAAATTTACGAATAATTTTAACAATAAAAGAGTCTACGATTTTATTCCGAGTTTGTAGAATCTGTATTTGCTTTTATAATTATGTCAACATTCTGAAAATAATAATTTTTCTAGTAATTGTAATAAAAATAATGAGTTAGTAAATAACATTGTAGAAGCATATAATAATAAGACTGTTTGTTTCTTGTATTCCTGCTAATCTAAAAAACTGCATCATTGTCCTTTTCAGCTTTTCTTTATAACGCACTCTCATTTTATGGAGTACTTTTTGCTATCAATCAAAATTTTAGTATTGCTATCTGTTGCTATTTTCAGCTTTTATTTCTTGCAACCATCAAACTTTTAGTATCTCAGATGAAACGCCCCCTATCAAAGCGCAGGACAACCAGTAAGTTTTCTTAAGAATTTCTATTTATTATTACTGAAAAATTATATTATTTTGCCTTAAAAAATCTTTAATAAATGGTTTTATTTCAACATAAGCAATATCAGGCCAAAAAAGATTTAATCATTTTGAAATATTAAAATTTACTTAATATTTAAGTATTGTAGCCCAAGTTGTTCTTCAGTTGTTTTCCCAAATTCTTTGACAAAGATGAAAGGTTATGCGATGAATGGTTTGGCTCACGATGAATTATAACTTTATCAAAAATATTTATCTAAATCAAAAATTGAACAAGAAATGTTTACTACTCAATTAATGAGGCATAAATATATAAATATGGAAATTGCAGCTTTGTCCAACTCGCTATATGTAAAATATTGAGTACTTTGTCTAGGCATCTTGAGGTGCAATCACCTCTGATACTCGCCACGGCATTGAGTAAAGTGTCCTGTGGATGGCGCTTGCTTGCTTCCGCGTGTCGCCAAGCTTCATCTGGAATAATTAAGGGTGCTCTATAGTGAGACAACCACTGATAAACATCAGCCAATAATATTTGACAATCAGTGATCGAGCTAGTCAGGAAATAGTAAAATCGTCATTAAAGAATTACTACACATCATGGTGGAACATCGCTTTATTATCATGCAATCTGTCCTTCAACTAACCGTGACGAAAAGGGCTCAAAATTTTCATTGATGCATTATTCGCTTAAAAGGATAATAAAAAAAAAACTTTTAAAATAAAACTTAAACGTCTATATTTTATGCCAATCACATTGAGAGGGAAACTTTAAGATCCATTCACAGATTTCCTCCACTCTGCATCTGTAATTGCCCGCACCAAAGACGGCTGTTGAGACTATAATAGAGGGTGCAAAGTCGCCAGCAACTTAATTCGAGTTTTCCTGTGATTCATGTAAATTCAACTGATGACAAAAACCTAGCCAGTTCAAGACCATAACTCTGTCCAACGTTTTGATAATATCTTTCAACTTCAATTACAT
The DNA here is from genome assembly GCA_021605095.1 of Caerostris extrusa. NCBI lineage: Eukaryota > Metazoa > Arthropoda > Arachnida > Araneae > Araneidae > Caerostris > Caerostris extrusa. The sequence continues at coordinate 35,771 of BPLR01009391.1, read as the reverse complement.
ATGTTTGCTAATATCATTTGCATTTATCTGAACATAAATGTTGAGTTAAAGTGTCTATTAATTTTGCTGGTTAGAAGCTTACTGTAAATGTTTGTTAAATGAAGTTTACTGAATGTCTATTAAAACTGCTGCAGAATATTTATTGTATATTTAATTTCTTTTTCATTTACTGAAGATAGGCACACGAAAATTAATCACAATCATAATAGCTGGTATATCTATAATTTTGTAGATTTTTATATTAATTATATCTTATGAATATTAGTATCTTAGCATATATATATCTTTGATTAAATAATTCTAAAGTATTGGTGTTTACTTTTGTGATACAAGTTACTTTTTTACAAATGTTTGAATTTATTTCCTTATCCCACTCAGTAGACAGCAACCTCTAAACCAAGTTCATGAATCGTTCTCATGGAATAAGGGAAGGATAGGTGATGATGCCCCAGTAGGTAGAAAAATTAATGTCACTGAAAAGAAGAAGAGCACCTACCGGGAGGATTTTAAGGGGGTACTACCCGCATTTGTGTATCATACGGGGAAAACCCACTATGTAGTTCGATCACGAGGCAAGATGCTGAACATCCCAAACGTCATTGAGGCCCCTCGTGGCTCCTAGAGGCTCGTGTTTAGAAACAGTGTCTACAACGAAGTCGGCAGAAGATTGAACCTCCGCTCTAATGCTCACCAGCATTTTGCCACTGAACCTGGTGTCGGGCTTTGATTTTTACATCTCTTATATGCAATTTTTAAAAAATGAAATCAAAGTGAAGATATTTATTAAAATTTAAAAATAAATTAATAAATTATGAATAAAATTATTTAATGATTAAACTGATATAAGACATTTTATATTTTTCAAAAAATTAATAAAAAAATGTTTTCTTTTTTATTTAGTAGGTTTGTCAGCTCTTCATATTAGATCGGAACATATGGTTTAAGGGGGATTCCAAAGCCCTACAAACATCCGTAATCATCACCGAGACTCGAATTCCAAGCCTCTAAGTGTATTCGCCAGCCAGAATGCTAGTCACATAACTATTAGGCACATCTTTTATCCTCTGCTTTCCTAAATTATTTCTTACTTTTATAAATTTTGTAAAGCTACTGCTTGCAGAATTTATAATTAAAATTAAGATTCATTTTTCAGTAATATCTACTAAGGTATATAGTAAAGTAGCTGAATTTATTACTTTAAATTTAAATAAAATATTTTTTTTTTATTTCAGAATTCTATTCATTGTAGCTTTAGTTTTCTTTTGCATTTGTGGTATATATATATATATATATATATGTATGTAATCTTTATACATATACACAGACATATAGGATATTAAAATATTATTCAAAAGATTAAAATGGAAAATGCATGTATAATATGAAAGTTCTTTTGAAAAAATATTATTATTATTTAAAAAATATTTTATTAATATCATATTTTTTATTTCAAAATGATATTCTTTGTAGCTATTGTTTTCTTTTACCTTTGTATATATATATATATATATATATACACAATATATATTTTAATATCTATGTGTACTTGTATATATTATATATATATATATATATATATAATAGATCGTGCAGCCACGTCACGAGCCCTGAGTCAACAATTGGGTTGTTTGCAGGTGCCTGCACGAACAGTTCGACGACGTTTGCAGCAGCATGGACTTTCAGCTAAGAGACCATGGCTGCAGCTATCCTTCACGCTGCATCGCAGACAGGAGCGCCTTCAATGATGTGATCAAAGACGAACCTGGGCGCACGAATAGCGAGACGTAATTTTTCAGATGAATCCAGGTTCGGTTTACAGCATCAAGATGGTCGCATTCGTGTTTGGCGGCATCGTGGTAAATGCACATTGGCAGCTTTCTTTCCTCATCGCCATACTGGCCCATCACCTGGCGTGATGGTATGGGGTGTTATTGGATATACGTCTCAGTCACCACTTGTTCCCATGGAAGGCACTTTGAACTGTGCATGTTACATTCCTGGTGTGTTGCGTCCCGTGTCTCTACCCTTTATTCGAGCCCTGAGAAACCCTACGTTCAGAAGGATAATACACGATCGCCTATTGCCGATATTGTACGGATCTTTGATACTGAAAAAGTTCGGCTGTCGCCCTGGCCTGCACGTTCACCAGATCTCCCGCCAATAGAAAACGTCTGGTCCATGGTTGCCGAGCGACTGGCTCGCCACCATATGCCAGTCACTACGGTTGATGATCTGTGGCATCGTGTTGAAGCTGCATGGACATCTGTGCATGATATCAATCTCTGTTTGACTCAATGGCCAGGCGTATAAGTGCGGTTATTATTGCCAGAGGTGGTTGTTAAGAATACTGATTTCTCAGCATCTGTGTACAAAAATATCTTGAAAATTTAATCTCTTGTTATTTCCAGTATAATATATTTGTCCAATAAATATCATTTTTTTATCGGCATTTCTTCCTGGTGTGGCAATTTTAATCTCCAGTAGTGCATGTACACATATATATATATACTTATAGGATAATAAAATGTTAATAAGAAGAATAAAATAAAAATATACGCAGAATATAAAAGTTCTCTTCAAAAAATTATTATTTTAGTTATGTTACTAATATAATATTATTATTTTTTTGTTTAAAATAACCGAATTTATTATTTTACATATAAATAAAAATATGTTGATAATAAATATAATGATAAATATGTTGATCTAAATTCAGGAAAAGGTTTTACGATATTTCTTATTTCGTTGTAAAGAATTCAACCAAATTTTTAAATTGCAAATACGAAGAAATTTTAAACCATAATGAAAGGCTTTTAACTGTGCAATGAGCTATTTACTAATTTAAAATAATTTTATTTCATTATGTACTTATGTACGTACTTTATATTATTGATTATTTTATATTAATTTTGGTATGTAATAATAAACATTTATAAAGCTAAAGAATTCGCATTTAAACATGAAAAGTAAATCTTAAATATCATTTGAATGAAAACTTTAGTAGGAATTTCCATTTATTTTATTGGAAAAATATGTTCGATCATTTAATTAATTACTGTTAAATATTTAATTAATATCATTTAATTTTGGAAAATCTCAACTTTTGTCAGCGTTAAAAATTGATGTGAGAAATAAGTATATTTGCATAATTTAAAATAATTAATTAAGGCTAGTAAATTACTTCATAATGCCATAAAATAATTTATTCGTAAAATATTTCTACAATTATTCAAAAATAAATAATCTAAATTAATGAAAACTACAGCATTGTTTCTTTGTTAGTTAAACCAAAAGAAAATTTTTAAATATTTATAACGACTTCCTTTTTTAAAACACAATTTAATTTAGAACTTCTTGCATTCCTATTATAGTGAAATATTTGTAATAAAATTTGTATAATGAGTTTTAATTATTGACTGTATTTCAAGCATCAACATATATATATATATATATATAATTTAATATCAAAATAACAATTTTATAATTACATTTAGTAATGTGTATAAAATTTAAAATGTGTAACATCAATATTCAAATAACTTTGAAACATGCATGATATTTGATTTAAGTGAAACATGTATGATATTTATTTGATACATGTAGATATTTCGTTTTTTTGGCGATGTATAACATTATCTAAGAGAAAAAAAAATGTACATTTTATGCATTTTTTTCATGAATTGTAACTTATATGCTGAATAATAAAAAAATTTTAATATGATATACAACACTTTTAAACTACTTTCGTTGAGTTAAACTATATTTACAACTTATTTTCTTTTTCATCGTTTTCCGTTTCATTATTTTTATTTCATAATTGTCATTTTTGAAAATTTTCCTGTGCGAAATTTTTTAAACACTTTTCAAGAATTTAAAATTTATTTCTTGAAAAGTGTTTTAATTTTCCCATGAAAATTACGTAGATATTTACGAAACAAATAAAATAAATTAATTTATAATTGCAAAAAGTTATTAGATAAGAAGGATAAAAATAAAAACATTCATTAAATCAAAATAAGAAATGAGAAAAATAAAATAAAATGAATCGTTAAATAAATATTGATGTTAAATATTAAGTATGAACTGAAATCACGAACAGAATTTTCCACTAATTTTGTTTAACTACAATTTTACTGAACCATTTTATAATTTAAAAAATTAAAAATAGTTATTAATTAATATTTTTGACTTTTGACCATGAATTCAGAAAAAAACGTCGCTTTCTTTTTTTTAATATATTTAAATATTTGTTTTTAATATATTTCATTTATTATATATGAAATAAAATTTATTTAATAGATTTTATAAATTGATGAATGGATTATTTAGAATCTGTTTTCCACCGGAAAGGACATATCAATGGTATATTATATATATATAAGATTTGAAATAGCTATATTTTCCATTCAAAAATAAAAAAGGAGAAAAAGCAAAGCTCCCAAAACGTATCAATTTTAGCAGCATTAAAGAGACTTAGAAGATTTAACTACAGACTTAATCAGCATTCCGAAAGATAAATTCTCCGAAACAAACTCCAAAAACATAAAACTAAATAATAATAATTAATAATAAATTTAAAATTATTATAAATACATTTGGAATTAATTAAATTGAAAAATAAATAAATATAATAATTTTATTCCTTCAAACTTGGATTTTATATAAATCTAGCTTTAAAATTGAGCAGGAAAAAACTATGTAAAATTTTTCAATTTGCTAATAAGGACTAATCCTTCGCTGTACTGATTACATGAATAAAACACCTTATGAATGCAAAAGGAATTACATGAATATACGTTATGAATTATATGAATTACATGAATAAAAAGCATTTATGTAAATTCAAATTGTCTTTTGTCAATCTTTTCATATCCTCCTCGTATGTCCAACACTCGTTTTATGTAATGGTTCCGGTTTCACCGTTCTTTTCCAACTTCCGCTGCAAAGATCGCGGATAAGCAAACAGTTATGTTTCAATTGAATCTCCCCTTGAGCTGCAGCCTCCTTCGAACTCTGCCTTAATCTCCCCTCAAGATAAATATTCATTACTATTTGTCATCTACAATCAGCTTCAAGTGAACCGCTGACAGCGACGATAACTAACGCAAACAGGCCATTCAGTGGGCCATGAAGGATCTGTTTGGGTCAGTGTGATATTGAAACAGAGCAGTTCTTTTTCAAAACAGTTTAACAGAAATATTTATAATTCTGGAATCAGAACACTCATGTGGTCCAAGGATCTTTGAAGCCAATTGGAATTAATTTCGTCAATACGGGCACAGACCTTCATGTGCAATCAAAAGAATGCAGTGCTACTATTACAAATGAAACTTTAATTTATAACAAATCTACTATAAAAATAAAAATAAAAAAATAGTGAAATCACAAGAATGGAAAACGAATGAAATACAAAGGATAAAAATTAATTTTTACCCCAAGAAAATAATAAAAATGGAAATCTCAGTAATCGACGTCAATTATTAATTCTTAAGAAATAGCTCCAGAAAACCAATCACAAGTACATTTTAATATATTTTATCAGAATTTCTTGATATCACATTTGATAGCATAACGTCTTTGAAAAGTAATATAAAAATTATTGCATAAATATATATATATATATATATATATATACATACATTTGTTATGAAATGTGTGTTAATGAATGTTATGATGTTATAAATGAATGTTAGCTTTCCTTCAAGTTCATGCGTGTTGAAAAATTAATTAGTTTCTTCCTTTCTTCCTTCTTCACAAAATTCAGTATACACTTGAAGAATTTGTAAGTTTCTTACTACTTTAAAAAAATCTTTAAAGTATTATTACAGTTGAACATGAAGAATATGAACGTAATAATAGTTTTTCATGAATGTAATTATTTTTTTTTAATCTTAAAATACCATAATGAGCTGTAGGAGAGAAAAACTCCTAAAAAATTAACATTGCTCAGTCATCAAATGGTCAGAAGATGGCAAATTTCTTCGAGAAGTTGCGTTAATTGGGAAAAGTTACGGTTATGTTCAAAAATAATTGAGAAGTATCAGAAATCTAGATCTGGGGCCAATATTCCAGGAAGAATTTTAAGAATTACCAAAAAGAGGAAGAGTGCACGTCCAGTAAAGAAAATTCCGAAGCTAAGCGTCTTAAACCTTGCATCGTTGATACCCTCAGAAATTGGAAGAAGTGTTTCAATTGAAACTGTGTTCTAGAAACTGTGTGAAACTAGACGTGTTCTTTATGATCCAGGATTTCCTGGCAGTACTCCAATAAGAAAATCACTCATTAGTTCTTCAATAGAAAAAAAGAATTTTCTTTTTCAAAAATCATATTTCAAGACCGGAATCATTCTGGAACACTGCCCTTTCTCCGATGAGAGCAAATTCAATCTGCACGGGAGCGACGGACGATATAAAGTGTGGATGGAAGTTGGGAGATTCTAGGAACACCGTAAAGGCGATTAAGTACGGAGGTGGATCCGCCCTCGCTTATAGCTGTAAAGTGGCAATAGGAGTAAGAGAACTTGTCTTCATTGATGGCATTGGGGATACAATGGTGTGTCTTGACATCTTAAAACAAAAAAGTGCCTACAAAGCAGGACTTAATTCAAACTTCGTCTTCCAGCAAGACAATGACCATACTGCGAAAATAGTGAAGTTGTATTTGTTGTACTACTTCTAGCAGCAGCTACATATTCAACCCCAATCTCCAAACCTAACTGTCATAGAAAATTTATGACGAGTAAACAGGATCTAAAGAAGGACTTAAGAGAAGAGTGGGTAAAAATTTCAGTTGAAACAACAAGTAATATAATTTTTTTTTTAAGTCAATTCCGACTTTTTTTTTTTTTCACTATATTACAGAAAGTCCTTTATAAATAATTTCCATTCATTTTTTTTAAGTTTATCTGGAGCCATCTATCGGTAGATATATGCAACTTAAATCTAAAAAACTAAAATTAATTCATTAAATTTAATTACTGAATTAATATTTGAAAAACTGTATTAACAACAAGTGTTATCCACTACAAGTTTAAAAATGTATTTGAACTTGAGTGGATGAATCAAAAGTATTTTATGAACGATTGAAAATTGGTACAAGATATATATAAGGAGAGTGTGAGCTAATAGAAGGAATAGAAAAAAGCTGATGAAATCCATGCCTAAAAGAATGCGAGCTGTGATCCATGTAAAATGATATGCGGCTAAATATATTAATTTTTTATTTTCATGGAAATTAATAAAGGTGTATACTCAATTTTGTTGTGTAGTGTTTCTTCCAAGTATCACATTTATTCGTTTTTAAAAAAATAAATTCAATTTCGTAATTATTTTCTTCACACTTTGAAAGAGGACGACAAATAATATTAACAACAAAAAAAAAACGAATTTTCTTATTTAGTTCGTTAGTTAATTCTTTTAGTTCGTTCGTTTAGTTAATTCTTATTTTCTTAATTTAGTTCGTTAGATAAAAACATAAGTTACATGCTTACATGTATACTCAATTTTGATGTTCTCTGTATAATTTGATAACTTAATCTTTCCTTAAACATTTAACATAATTAAGATTATATTTTAATATTTTAGAATAATATAATTTTTGTTGAAGAATTTATAATTAATGAAATTATATTTACCAAAGAAAATATATTAGTATTTTCTGGTAAAAGCGTTTATATTTCAATTTTTTTTTTTGTTCATTTTAGCAAATCATAACATTTAAGAATGTGTTTATCTCAAGATCTACAATAAAAAACAAGACACATTATAACATCTAAAACTCCCTTTAATACATTTGTCATAAATTTAATTTTCTCTTTATTAAGATTTTTATTTGATTTGGAAACGATTTACTTATAATAGTTTCAGCTTTAAATGTTTCCTCACAGGCTTCAAGATCGAATCCTGGCTGTGGAGTTTGTTAGTGGGTCGGAATCCACGTTAAACTGTATATCCCAGTCTAAATAGCCTAAGTGTGCAAACAAATGTCTATAGAAAAACAAATTAAATCAATTATATGGTTCCTCGATGATTTAAACAAATAAAAATTTTCTTCATTTATAGAAAGATTAACATATTAAAAAATTACTAGAAGAAAACGGAACATGGTTGATGAAAAAGCACGAAAAGTATTGCGGTTTACCGACCGCTGTGCAATTTATTTTATATATGATGGTTAAAGTATGATTAAATGAGGAAAATATAGATATCTGTTGTTTTTTATGAAGCCCATTTGAGATATTCATAGGAAAACAAATCACTCTGGGATAAAATTAGAATTGCTTAAATGTGTCATTTTTGATATACGCATAACTGAAACATTCTATTTATCGTTAATGTTATGTTTTAATATATTAAAGGATAGAGAAAGTTTTCTATTGCAGAAGTAGATATTAGCTGGAATTGTTGATTTAGAAATCGATGCACACGGGTAAACACAGTAATCGATTCAAATGTAACATAAAACTTAAAACAAATTGAGAGAGACGATTAGTGAGGTTTTAAATGAAGAGGTATAAGTAAAACAGCATTACCAACGTGGAGGTTACACTCTCTGGCAGAGATTACAGAGGGACAGCTCAGAGGAGCTTATGGGGGATAACCTGGGATAAAAGCGATTAATTCGATGTCGGGACTTGGTTCATTGAAGGCAGATCCACCATCGGAGGAACAGGCAGGGGAACGGATTCAATTTCGACTGGCATTGTGAGATTCGATAATAGGGAGAGCAGGACTCATGCTGAGATTGATTGAGGTATTTTTATATGTAAACTGTTTTCAGGGAGGGTCACAACCCATCTTAACAACATGTCTATTCAGCAAAATTTCCAGCTTATTAGAGGGTGGATTCAGTCTCCGGGGAGGATCCCCTAAGTAGGAAAGGAAAGAAATGTGCGTCCAGAAGATTTTCTTACCGAAAGAGAATTATGGGTGAAAACCTTTTATTCTTTGCCATTATGATTATCTCATTAATACTAAGGCAGAAAGTTAACTTAAAGACATGATAGAACTAGATTTGCAAATTAAAAAATGCATGCTGTTATAGCTGCGATATTTAATTACATGGATCTGTCCTGCCCTAAATCTCTCATGTGTCCGATCGTAGAAGGATGAATCATGCCAAAGTCTTTTTGTATCAGTTAAATTAAATATTTATGAATATGTATCTAGAAATGCTAACAAAGCAAAATTATATTAGAGAAGCAAATGAATATATGAAAAAAAAAGGAGAACAATCGAACGTTAATTACTTTTATGCTTTAATGAAATGAATGAAATATTTTAAGAATCTGAAAAAAACAGTGTGATCTAAAACGTCAAATAAGTGGAAAAAGTCACAAAATGCACAAGAAAAAGGGTTTTATTTTGTATGATTATTTTCTATTTCTAATAAGAAAAAAAATTTCTTTTCTAATAGAAGAAATTTTTTTACAAAGTAGGTGATGTTAAGGCGTCTAAGGGTTGAGTGACTACCTCTCGGGGCCACAGGCTTAGGGTTCGAATACGGCGGTGCCATGGATGTTGGTGCAAGTCCGGAAACCACTTTAAACCGCAATTCCCGGTCTAATATGACTATAGAGCATTGGGCGTAGGGCTGAAAACCCTACTCTGTAAAAAGAGACCGTCTAATGTTTCGAAATCTGCCAGTAGGCAGACGGCATGGTCCACCAAGAGGCTGTTACGTCAATGAGGAAAAAGAAGGTGATATTAGAGATAGCTATTTGGATTCTACATAGAACGTATTAACACTAGCTATGAAGTAAACATAAGGAATGGATCATTTTTGTAAGAGATTTCGTTTTGATAAAACTGAATAATTTAAATAAGTTATATCTCTTTTATAAGCTCACTATTTTCCTCTATTATAGTATGCGCTTCAGTGAATAATTATAATCTGATAGATTATAATGATAATTGGGTAAAATGAGTTGGAAACCATTTTACTGTTTTATTTAGGGCTAAGATTGGGTAAAATTTTTGAAAATTAATATTTTTGTTTAACGAAGGCGGTTAGTTAATATTTAAATAACATATTTCTTTAATTTTTTAAGCAGATCTTAATAACAATGCTTGATTTGCATGCACTACCCACTTGATTTGCATACATATCATTTTACTGTTTTACAATTTAGCACCTTTTAGAGTTCTTATTATCCATCACAACAAACTTTGGTGAACCCCTTAATCAAAACTTATAATGAATTTTTTACAAATTAATTTCGTAATTGAAAACTATATGAATAACTCTGCCATTGTATGAATTTACGTTTTAACATAAAAAAAAAAAAAAAAGCTAGAAGAAAACTGCCTAAACTGCTAAACAATTTCTTCCACCGATAAAATACTTTTGAAAAGTAGGTGATCAAATCCGCCAATTTGAATTCTTATTATAATGATTGAATTATTGGTTCAAGGAACTCCTTTGTAATAACTGAGTTGAAATAAGTAGTACGATTCCATTAAGAAATAACGGTAATGGGATTTTGGGAAATAGGAAAATTAAACTGCAAAAAGCAAGTATATTGGGCAGGCAGGCAGGCTGGTCCTGTCCCTAGAGGATTCCCCCTTCTCAGATAACCCACTTAGCAAGTGCTAATGGAAGCTCTAATCTCCTGCCCTAAGCGATCGGTGCAAAAAAGTACTGCTTTACTTAAAAGTACTTCCTTTTATTACCGAGAAATAAAGGATCTGAAGGTTCAATGAAAAGCATGTATGTAAATTTTCACCTCGACATTTTTTTCCAGAAAAGTGAAGAGGCTTTGAGAGGGAGCGCATGAAAAGGGGTGTTCAGAAAGGAGGTTTTCTGAACAGACAAGGCTGCACTGACGATCACTTCCATGAGTGGAAAAAGCGGGAAAACGTGGAAACACGCATATCTAATGGGAGTGACGTGCACCCCTTCATTACACAAATATTGTGATATCACTATTTGTCTGTGCCTCAGCTTATAAAGTACTCATCCTCAGATAAAAAGTTTTTTTAATTTGTCTTTTGAGGAAATTGAATGCATTATGAAGAAAAAATTTAATAAATTGATTGAGGCCAGGTCCACATAGATACGATGAGAGATGCAATATGACGTATGAGAGAGCCATAAAAAGATAATTTTTTATTGATTAATTATTTTATTTCTATAAAATGTGTATTTAGCCATCTTCGATTCAAGAAGCTATCATAAGATAGAAATCATTAATGCATATAGAAAGTAAGGAATTAAAAATTTTTGTCATGTACAATTAAAAAGTAATGCTTGTTCAAAGAGATTTTTATGCATAGACTAGATAGGCTAATACCTATCAGAAATTATGATTTGTCAATGCAAACGTGAAAAATTAAATAAATATTGCAGCACGAAATAAATGTTTAATAAATATTTTCTATAATTATGATTGCAATTTTTAAATTCTAATGCCGAGTAAACAGCATTTATGTTTAATTAAAAATGTTTTTTACAAATTTTAATTTTTCTAGTATTGACCGATAATAGATTCAAATATTTAAATCTGGATTTAGTAAAACTGGCGAGCACTAAGGCGGAGGTTCAATCGGCTGCGGCTTTGTTGTAGACACTGTTTCAAAAAAACGAGGAGGCTCGTTTGTATTAATCAGCATTTTGCCTCGTGAGTCGGACTACCTAGTGGGACTTTTGCGGGTTTTCTCCGTTACGATAAGAAGATGCGTGGTAGTTTCCTCCGAAAAGTTTTTTCGGAAAGACTGCCTTCCCTCTTCGGCTTCACGGAGTCGAGTCAGACTTCGTGAGGATGACTCATTCCTACGGGTGCTTATCATCACCACACGGGTTCTCAGATTTCGTCTAGATGTTGTTGCTTACCAAGTGGGATAAGAAACAACAACAAATCCGAGCTAGTATTGTATATTCTAATGGAAACTTTTCTAAGATCCAGCAAACTTTCATAAAGTTCATCTTTAGTCACATTAGAATTTGCTAGAAATATTAACTTATTGTTAGAATATTCACTGAAAATCACGTCATTTGCTTGGATTCGTCTTTCTCTCGAAAGTGCAGTTTTGAACAGAAAAACTGTTGTGATTGTTTTTCTTGGGCAGGGACGAAATTTTGATTTCAAGGATATTACTTAAAAGAACAGATTTTCTTTCAATAACAGATGATGTAAGCCATTGGTTATGAAAGCAATATGAAGGGTTGTAATCAATCACTTTCTCCGAAATCTATATTAAGCCTCCTTTTTGAAAAGAGAAAATCACGCACCGGACCAGTTAAGATAAATAATTCTCAGGTGCTGATAGAAAGTAATTCGGACGGATAAAATTCGCGTGTTATGCTATTTCATGTAATTCAAGTAATTGAGGTTTTTAACAACTGCTTTACTTTGTGTTAGAATGCAGAAGAGTATATAGAGTTGCGCAAAAACTTTACTGAACATTAACCTACTTATAATGAAGGCTTTTAAATTATGATTTAAAAACTTCTAACATCCTATCTTCCAACAGCAATAGTTCTGTCCTATAATACATTTTTTTACAATGCCCAATGAAATGAATTGATGAATTGTGAACTTTCAAGCTTCCTTTATTGGCCTAATGATCAATTTCTAAGGTACACTATTTTCATATAACACAACTAAAGCTTTTAAATTATTTCAATTAGATTCTGTTTTATGGAACACATTAAAAAAGTACCCCGAATTTTTCAAAATTTCAATACATGTACATAATTACATAAAGTCCATGTTATCATCGTATAATAAAGTTAACAGTAATCGTGTGCCTTTTTTTTTAATCACTCAATATTTTCTTTTTATTTTCTAATAGCATGATTATCAGTAGTATTAGTAGTTTATTTAACTTTAGTTCACTTTATTAGTCAGTTTTCAGATGAGTGAGTTTAATGAGTTGGACTAGCTAGTGAGAGTTTCTAGGTTTTATCCCATACGATATGCAAATGTGGAGTAGTTCCCCTTAAACATCCTTTCGGAAGGCATTTCTCTTCCATGAGATCACATGGGTTCTTGCAAATTATACCGTCTATCGAATTGGATAAGTAACAAAAAAAAATGCTAAATATTTCCACAGTTTTTTCCTTAAGTCCATTATTTTAAAAATTGTCTTAATCCCTTTTTTTTTTTTTCCATGTATAAAAAATCTCAAATTTTAATTTTTACCTGATTATGTTTCATATTTTGGGGAAATTTCAGTTATAAGTGCATTAAAATTAAATTTCACGAAAGCAAATAAAATTTACATTTGTAAGACATTGCGATCTTCTTCATATAAGTTAGTAAAAATGATTTGAAATGGAAACAATTAAAAAATGTATAAGCAATAAAATAAGTTTTTTTCATATCATACCATACATGTATTTTTTATATCATACCGTACATATATTGTTATTATACATACATATATTGTGAGCCATTCAAACATTGGTCGAAAAATTTACATATTTGTAAAGTATCTAACATGGGAGCAACCAGAATATAAATGAGAATAATAATATGAAATAGCTTGAAATTTGTAAAAAAAAAAGGTTTTGCAGATATACTATATAAGAGGACAACTTGGATCTACCTCCTAGTGGTGCACTTTGGGCAACGTCTGATATGGCAACATTATCCACGAACGCGGCCTTCAGTATGGCTCTCAGTGTGAGTTTCTTTTCTGCAGTGAAATTCAGGTGTTTTTCCCATTAACATTGGTGGTATTGCTACAGCTTTTCTGGGGTGACGACTGTCCCCCGCAAGCACATTCATGAATTTAACTGGCCCGTGAACCTCTCTGTCTCCCGTGTGATAGCCAGGAATGTCTCACCTTGTCAATGCATATGTTTCACCTTGCTTCCTGTTTTGCAGTGCCTCCTGTTTCTTTATGGAATTGTTATTGAATTGTCAAACATAAGTTGATGGATTAACTTTCTCAATGTTAATGTCATTTGTTTCTGTCTTAGTCATTGTATTAATTTTTTTATGATATTTGTTGTTCTGTAAACTTGCCATTGGAAAAAAAAAAAAAGGTTTTGTAGATATTTATGCTAATTAAACACGGCATTCTATTGTATAGTTCAATTTAAAAAAACATTTTGTGATTCAAAAATTTTAGAAGATACTATATCCGACAATCTATTCTCTAAAATAGCTCGACATGAAGTGATTTCGAAAAGCAAAGTACTCATTGAAAATAAAAATTTAAAAGAAGGAAATATTTTGAAGAGAAAGAAGTGGAAGGATAATGTAATAAAGAAAATATTGATTGAAATATAAAGGTTTCTTTTACCTTATAGATTTTATACAATTTTTCTTCTAAATCTGATCAGAAATGACAGAAGATCAGAAGAAAATAATCTTATGTGAAAAATATTCACATGTTGGAAGTCAAATGTTCGGATGCTTTTTTTTTGTACCCTTTTATTGAATATTGAATATTGGATGACAGCAGAATACGTCATAATATTAGGGCTTTCCCTCTCAGTGCAAGTTGCCTGTGACATGGATTCATCTGTCGCTCTCTCCCTGCAGGGCTCCTCTCCCAAAATTTACTTCGACATCATGAATACAGCACTTAGTAAGTTGTCTCTGCTTGGAGGCATTGCTTCACTTTGTTCTTACAAGAATAGCACTTTTTACGAATTTAACAGATGATGTACGCCCACCAGAAGTTCTTTATTAAATTGCTACCTACTTTGCAGCCCAAGAAAACATTTTTATAAAGAAACTTTTCATATTGAACGATCAGATTTATTTCCTATTAATTATTAATGAGTTGATAGATTCACCATATTAGTTTTCGCGCAACATTTATGCATAAATTTCTATGCCATGAAATAGACAAGAAATGTAAGAAATTATTTTTAGTCGTTTTATTTATAAAATAAAATTATAGTTTAAAAACACTAAAAAACACGCTTTTAGAGTTAATCAAGTAAAAAATAATTATTAGCATAAGAATAAAATGACTGATGAGAAAATGAATGTCACTGTTCTGAAAGCGTGGGGCGCTCGATATCAATCGTTATAATTTTTCACTACTTTCATTCCGAAATGCAGAGTTAGTTTAAAAACGTCATACAAAGCACCCCACGCTTTTAGAACAGTGGTATTCATTTTCTCGTCAGTCATTTTATTCTTATGTTAACAATTATTTTTACTTTTTAGTTTGATTAACTCTAAAAGCGTGTTTTTAAACTGTAATATTTAAATGAGGTCTCGGTACAGTGGAGTTATAGTTCTTACAATAATTTAATTGAGAGTTAAACAAAGCCATAATGCGAATGGGTCGAGCCAGCCAGGATTCGAACAGAGAATCTCCTGATCCGTAGTCAGGTGCGTTATCCGTTGTGTCATTGTCCCACGTAAGTTTGAATGTCTTAGGTACTTTCATTCTACATGGGTTAAATTGCTCTTCATAAGTTAAAGTAAAGTCACTAATTCTGGCGATCCTAATCATGATGAGATAATAAACTTATCAAAATATTTTAGTGACGTCGGTCCTTGATAAATCTACAACTTTTAAGGTAAATCTGATCGTTTAAGTAGGGCAAAATTGAGCCCATTTCATTTTAGAATTCTTAATCAAATAAAACACATGTTGACAAACTTTAATCATAGAAAAGTTCAATGTTTTGATTCACAACTTTTCATTCAATATATTTTTATTCCAATTCAAACTTAGAAAATGTGTTTTTCTTCTTCACAAAAAATGTTTTATTATTTTATGATGAAAGAAATCACAAAACCAATGGAAAAGTTAATGAGCTTTAAATTCTCCTTTATTAATATAAACACTTATTTAGTTGTTTTGTTTTTCTTTAAATAACTTCCAACTTAAAAGTACCATTTGTCAATTTTCTTCGACAATATTTAAATCACTCAAATTTATAACTCAAATTCTTTGTTTTTCAAATAACAAAAGTTTTTAAAATAAAACGTCCTAGATTTTGAACTTGCAACTAATATAATACCTTTTATAAAATTTTAATGTTATCATTATATCAAATAATTGCAGAGTTTACTTCATTTTCACACTTTTAAAAAATCCTTAAAATTCACCATATTTCTTTAAAATTATATTGTCTATATTATATTATCTTGCAGATCCCATTTCATTTTAGAATTATTAATCAAATAAAACACATGTTGACCTACTTTAAGCATAGAAAAGTTCAATGTTTTGATTAACAACTTTTCATTTCATATATTTTATTCCAATTCAAATTCAAACTTAGAAAATAAAAAAAAATATTGATAATGAAATCAGGTAATACTTACATACATTTGATTTATTTCGCATAGAAATAATATAAATTTCATACAATATAATTTTCACAAAATTTAAAGTAGAACATAAAACAATAATATTCAGAACATGAGAATTTTGCGGTTATGTAGTACAGGCATAGAGACACGGCGCCATCTAAAAATAGTCATTATATTGTTCGAAAATGAAGCTACGAATTCCTCTAATTGCAGTATTGCAACCCTAAAGAAATTGGCGGAAAATTGGCGAAAATTCAGGGTTGCAAGATTGGCCCCTTCCTCAATGCTAGATTTTAACCGATTTTGCATTTAAATACAAAAAAAAATCTGAATAAAAATTATCCTATGTCTCAAGTTGGAACAAAACACACATTTAAAAAAAAATGTTAAAATCGGATGGTTAGTTTCGGAGTTCATCGCGAACAAACATCGTGACACGGGAATTATATATAATAGATATCACAAATTTATATTTGCTTGCTAGAATTTCTCATGCTTAGTAGAAGAGCATTTAAAGGTTTAGATAAATCAAAATAAAATAATATATATTTTTAGCTTTTTCCTAATTGCTAATCACTTTTTCAGGTGGATGGTAAAGCTACTCTGAGGCTGTGAGAAGAGATTGGGAAAGGTCCGAGGAATCATAGTTGTGCTGAAGTAGCACTTCAAATAGTGCCACTGACCAATGCTTTCCTCTTAATTCAAACCGTATGGTCCCAGCTTACTCTTTGAAAAGAAATCATCTTCCAAATTTCTTCGCGTGGGCGGATGTTTTTCATATGAGACTCGCTTTGGTGAGCTCTAAGTAATACTGAAACACTTGTATCGACAAGACTTCAAAAAATGTGACTGATAATAGTCTTGTTTCTTTTGATTGCAGGGTAATACTACAGGAAGTACAGCGATTATAACCAGGTCGCCAAAGTAAAATTTTAGTTTTGTTATCGGTATTACTGGAAAAAAGAATGAATTCCTTATTTCCCTGCTTTGTTTAAATATTTTTTTAATAAACCATAATTGTTTACATTAAAAATAATAAATATTTAAACAAAAGAGTAAATTATTGAACTTATTTATTATTTACAAATACATTTTAAGTGACAATTATTTCAGGTAAAAACTTAACGAACAAAACATCTTAAACGTAATAAAAAGCCTTAAAAATGGACAAAAGATAATCAAAAGGACGAATTTTGAAATGTTTAATTATACAATAAATTCAAGCCCAGCATGTGTTTTTCTAATATTAAATTGAAGTCTCTTCAATTAATTTTATATAAGTTTTAAAATATATTCTTTACACAAATAAGAATAATCACCAAGATTGTACTTAGAATATTATATAATCGGGTTTAACGAAACAATGATTTTTGTGTAATAGTACAACAAGAGGAATCTTTTTGCTGCTATAATGGGGATGTTTCCACACTTTAAATTAGATATAGAAAAAAATTCTCAATAAAATGTTTAATTTCGATTAAGATAAAACACTTCTGTGAATGAGTCAGTTTGTATTTTTTCTTAGATTTTACCTCATTTTTCAATTTCACAAACTCTTTACACATTGACGTTTTGAACGAATAGAATACTACCGTAACTCTAGTTGTTATTTAAGAACAATATCCATATAAAAAGAATAAATGCAACTCTGGTAGCGAATTTAATATCTATTTTCTGAGAGTATATGAAATTATTCACAATGAATCAAAAGGTTCATTTTAGACCAAAAAGAGTCTTTTTTTTTACACCAGAATTCTGCCTAATTAAGTTAGGCTGATTTAGAGTATAGAACATAATGGTGTAAGTATATATCTACAATCCATTCACTGTACATTTCGTACTCAGAATGTACTAAAATTAGGAAAGCAATTTGTTTTATATTTAGAAAACCAAGATAAATAAAGTATAGAATACTAAATTTATGAACAATTTAATCAGATTAAGAAATAAGTAAAAAAAATCGAAAACTAAAAGTTTAGAAATAAAAACAAGTGTTGAAGATCAAGCAATTAATTAAGCCAAAAATATTTTTTGAATGTTTATAAAATCCATTAAGAAATATTTTCGAATAATTAACGATTTTAAAAATTACATAAATTAAAAGCCTACACTGGATAAATTGCAAGTGTGCTTGCCTTCAAAATGAGAATTGCCTTACACATTGAATTGCCATTTTCTTTTGGTTTTATTTTCTCTGAGAATTTACGGATTTGCTAGATAACATACTCTGTACTAGTGTTAGAAAATTTATTTATCATCATCATCATTGGCGCAACAGCCCAGTGCGGGCCAAGGCCGTCTACCTTCTTGTAGATTTCGAGACGAGAGATGTTTTGTCTTTTTTAAGGGGGTAGGGTTGTCAGCTGTACGCTTAACGCTCAAAAGTCATATAAGACCGGGACTTACAGCTTAAAGTGGATTCCGAACCACAAACATCCATGGCATTGCTGGGATTCGAACCCGAAACCTGTGCTGCTCCAGAGCGCTAGCCACTCGGCCATTCAGACCTCAATTTTATTTATACATACCCTTATTTATATAAAACAATTTTTGAATTTATTCAAACTCCTGTACTTTGTATAACTATGTGTGTTGGATTCTTCCTCTGCCAAGGCAGTTCTAAGTGCTCGCCATTTTGATGTTTGTTACTATTTTCAGTTTCGTAGCAGATTTTCTGAGCAATTCGGATTTGAACAATTTCATTCTTTTTCGCTGTTTAGTTTAACAAAATGGTGGCGGCACCAAAATCGGATTGTGTTGAAAAGCGATCCATCGAGAGGCTACTATAATTGACTGATTATTTAAAGTAAATGATCAAGTTCAAGTATAAAAAGGAAACTCTTAAATCATTGAAGAACTCGAAGAAGATTAACTAGAAAAAGAAAAAGCTAATATGCGATTGAATTCTCTAATGCTATAAGTTTTGTCTTTTAATGGTGTGCAAATAAAAATTAGTGGAATAGTAATATCTAAAAAGGGAATATTTAGAATTATTAATCTGATTTGAATTCTTTTATTACAGCAAATTTTTTCACTAAATTTTAATTCAAATTTTATATTTTCCCTAATTTATTATGTATGCAATTCGAAGGTATATTTCATTGGATACATATAATATGAAGATCTTTCCATTTTTAAAATTGAAAGCCTTTATTTTTCATGTCGATACGTAACAACTGGATAGTTGACACAATTAAATGCAGATTTCTTTTTAAAAAATATGCCAGTCCAACGCGAAAAAAAAAAAGCTTACAGCACGGAATGTAAAAATTCACTCAATCCTTTAGTCATAAAAGGGCTACTTTAAAATCATCTCATTCGAAATTGGCGAACTATAATCATAGGTAGGAGAATGAATAACATTAAATAAAAGAGGTTGAGTCCGATGGCCGAATGACTGGCACTCGTTAATCGCCGTGTGGCTGTTGCGCTAATTAAAATATGAAGAAATAAAAGTGTTACGGAGAAATATTGATTTCTGTCGAGCTGTACAAAATTGCAGTGTTACTTCAATGTTTGTTTTGTAGAAACGAAATTAATCAACCTGAATCGAGAATAAAGGGGATTAATCCGGAAAATGGGCGACATCTTCCTGTAAACATTGAAAGTTGTAAACTCCATTAAGATATAGCAAACTATTAATTTTTTTATTAAATAAAATGTGTATGACTTAAACAACTTCCGAAACATATATGATGAAACATTTAACATTAATTACATTAACTGGTAAATGAAAAAGTTATTGAAAATAATATCATATATAGTATTCTACGAATTTGAGAAAAATAATTTGAAAATAGTTTTAATAATAATAATTTTTTAATTATTAATAATAATAAAAATTATAATTTTAAATTATTATTCTAAAATTATTTATCATAATTTAAATAATAAAATAATTTTTTGACTATGAATGTGAGAAAAATTATTTAATATATAACTTAATAAAAACTAAGAATCAATTCAGTTGCATTCATTTCAATTCGCTGCATTTTTAAGAAATGAAATATTTCTTTGTGAAATTTTCTACCGAAAAATGAGCAGATGAAAAGCACGCCTTCGTTTATTTTCTTTTTTAACATTATTTTCACCTTGCGTATCTTTGCAAATCTTTAGTGTGCAGTATTTTTCTATAAATTAAAATATTTTATCTTAGGGTGATTTTTCTTTTAAAAGCAAATAAAGCACAATTCCATTAATCGGGATCATCAATGGAATTTATTTCCTTTTGATCTTTCAAATCGATGTTTTATGTTTTTATCGTATTGAAATGAAAAAAAATCTCTTTAGAAACTTCAACTTGTCACTTAGTTTTTAAATCAACACAAGAAGGTATTTTGTGCTAAGACTGGGGAAGGTAAATCAAAAAGCGTATTTGAAAACAGCATGAAAATCAAATAGCGTATTTGCAAAAAAAGAAAAGTTAAAAAAATTATATTAAAATGTTTTCATGAAGTATGGATTAATGGAAACTGTTTATCTTACTTATCTTAGGAATGCTGGTATGAATTTGTTTTTAGAAATATTTCTGAAAAATTCTTGAACGAATAGTGGAAAATTGTCTACCACTCTGATATCACTTTAAAAACAATTTTTATAAATATGATCTTTGGTAAATCTTTTTTGTGGTGAGTCATATATCGAACTAGCTTAAAAAAAAAAAAATTATTAATTTTTATTAAAGCAATATTTATTGTTTCAACTTTATTGATCCTCTAAAATTTATTCTACTTAAACTGTTTTTTCTTTCTAAAACAATCTAAAAATCTAATTTATTTTCATTTTTTGATATTTTTTATTCTACACTTCCAATTAAAGATCTTCATAGAAAGCATTTAGAGCAATAAAATTTTCCTCGTATGTTTTTTAGGTGTATTTAAAAGTATGGTGTGAATAAGTTTAAACTAATTTTGAACTGAAGGTTGCATTAGATGATTTAACTACCTCGAGATTGTATTTCATTTCTAAACTTATTCAAATTTCTTTCAGTTTTTTCATAAACGAAATTAATGCGAACGAAATGCTTTGTTGAATGTAAAAAAATATATTTACCTGCACAAAATTACTATAAGTAGTGGCAACGTACGCCGCTAGTGACAGCTAGCTTTAGGACTGAGGTTCAATCTACTGGCAGTTTTGTAATAGACACTGTTTCAAAAACGAGAAGACTCGATGGTGTTTGTGATTTACAGCATCTTGTCTCGTTAGTCTGTCTACCTCGTGGGAATTTTCCGAATCAGGGTATTCTTCTAAAAGTCCTTCTGAAAGGCATTTTCCTCCTTCTGCAGCGACACGGAGTCAAGCCAGAAATCTACCTACGGGTGTTCAGATTAGTAGATGGAGTAGATAATTCATGGGATTTCCGTCCCGAACTGCAGGACATTGAAGATTAAACGCACGAATTACTGTAAAAAATCAATTTATAATCATCTCTCCTTATGCTTTATTTTGTTTTGTTTTTTATTTTCATCAATTAATTACTCCAGATTGGTTTAATCTTATAACATTTACAATCAAAATATTATAGGATTTATTATTACGGAAATAAGCTTTGTTTTATTGAAGAGATTCGCATTCAATCTTACTTGTTGAACTTACATAAAATAGAGATTTTTGTGATAATTATATCATGTTAGCTATAACTTGCTAGCTTAATTTTGCATTCAACAGCGCAATAGAACCGATGATGGTATGTATGGGAAAAAAATTAGAAATTAGTCCTTTGATTATCATGGAATTTGATAAGCTTCTCTATTCAATTGAAAACAACAATAATTCAGAAAAGCTATCACTTAATTAACGATTGGGTTCCTTATATGTTAGTTCTAAGTAATTATAACTTATATTACACTCATGTCCATAAATTAAGGATAATTCAGAATCACACAGAAATTGAACTCTAAAATAAAAATTTCACCTGTAGAATTATCACACACATCTTGAAGAAGAATATGCAAATTACAGGAAACCACCAGATGGCGCGGATAGTACGTCACAATGACGAGAGTGTAAGAGAAGGGTATATAAGGAATGGTGGCAAAGAAGTAAAATTCTTCACAAGCGCTTTAAAAAGCCTTTCAGTGCAATAACCGCATAGTTATGGCACAAAGGAAGCATTTGGATGATTTTTTTTTACGTGGTAGAATTATCGGACGACTGGAATGTGGACGTACCTAGCTGGAAGTATCCGAGGAACTTAGAATCGCCCAGAGTGTCATCTCCAGGCTTTGGCAACGATTCCAAGATGATGGTAATGTGAGTAGATGTTACAGCACAGGTCGCCCCCGAGTTACAACGCCGAATGAGGACCGGTATTTAGCAGTTACTTCCAAAAAGAAACAGACGAAGCACAGCATCAAACCTGTCTCGTCAGTTCTCTTCAGCTACCGGTACGACAGTTTCAAGGCAGACCGTGTACAGACACTTAGGGCACATTGGTCTATATGCTCGTAGCCTGTCAGATGTGTTCCACTTACCGCAACTCACTGTCGCCTGCGATTAACCTGGAGTAGAGAGCATGCATTGTGGACACCGCAACAGTGGTCTTGTGTGATGTTTTCCGACGAGTCCAGGTTTAGTTTGCAGTCTGATTCTCGCCGAACTTTCATATGGAGAGTGCCAGGTACCCGTTACCACCAAGAGAACACCATTGAACGACACCGTCACGGATGGCTCGTTTCGGGAGGAATTATTCTTGGTTCCAGAACTGACCTGCATGTTCAGAGTGTAACGATGACAGGCCACATCTATCGGGATGTCATTCTGGAACAACATGTACGTTTGTTTCGGGGCGCCATGGGTGCTGAATTTCTGTTTATGGATGACAACGCCCGTCCTCACCGTGCAAACATTGTAGACGAATGCCTTCAATTGGAGGATATCACCCGTATGGATTGGGCAGCATACTCACCGGACTTGAATCCAATAGAGCATGTGTGTGATATGCTTGGTGACGAATTGCAGCCCGTCAACCCTCTCCCACCTGTCAACCGGAACTTCGGAGGGCATTGCTTGATGACTGGTGTAATAATCCCCAAGATCACATTGATAATTTGATACTCAGCATGCCTAGGCGTTGTAAGGCCTGTATTGCATCGTCCGGGAGACATATCCCTTTATTAACCATCATACTAACCATGTTATACTGTTTTTTGTAAATAGGTTCTTTTTTTGAAATTTGCTCCAGGGAGTAAAAATCGCAATTTTTATTAATTATGTCAAACATATAGCATCTTTTTTTTTGCTCTTTACCTTTTGTTTAATAAATAGACTTTACAAATAAGTCAAATTTGTTTTAATTCTGACTCTTTCTTTGCCTGAACTTCATTATCCTTAATTTATCGGCATGAGTGTATATAGTTATGTTATATTCTAAGTATTTATTTATTCTTTTAAGTATTTTAAACATGTACATTAGTAACAAGTAAAATGAATTATCCGTGGATTATCTATTATCTATGAATTCAAGATGAGTTCATTAATTAATTGCCCTCCATTAAATTTTTTTAAAAAGTTCTAAAAGAGCCCTGCATTAAAATTCATTTATGTAGATATTTATAGATGCATAGATTTTTAAAGGCATAGATTCATTATTCATTTATTTTACATCTATTCATCTACTCATCTATTTATTTTCATTCAATGGTACACGGGATGCCAAAGATTTCTATCATAATTTGTCACTGACTATCATTTTCTGCATATGCGAAAAAGATTAACATTTAAAAAATGGATTTCATTTCTATTTATTAATAGAAGCAAATGAATTATCAAAATAATTTACTTTAAAATAATACTTTTTTAATGATATGCTACAGTGTCCAAAACGAAAGACCAATTTTCACTTTAAAATTCCAGGGGCTTATGGAAATTTAATTTTTTTAGGTTGCAGACACTGTCCTTCACATCTGTGTGAATTTTGACGTTAAAATATTCCATAGTGTTTGAGTTACGCGTGGCTTTGTCAGGCGCTAAAACTGATTTCGTCTATTTTTGAAATGTCTGAATTAATTGAGTAAAGAACTCGGATTAAATTTTGTTTACTGAAAAAAAGTATAAAATGTTTTAGAAGGCGAACGGTGAACATTCCTATATCGAAAAGAAATGTTTAGAAGTAGTAAAAACAGTGCGAGACTTACAACTAGAGACTTTGGTACCGAAAACACTGAATGCACCAGATCACACATTTGATTATTCGTGACTTTTTGTCCAAAAGTGAAACCCCTATCATTCCACAACCACCGTATTCACACGTGCGACTTTTGGCTATTTCATTTATTCAGAAGAACACTCCAGGGACGCCGTTTTGAGTCGATTGAAGAGATTCAATGTGAATCGACGCGCACTTTGAATGCCATCCCTGCCGATGACATTTTACCATGCATTGAGGATTAGAAAAAGTTGGCATAAGTGCATTGTGTCCGGAGGGGATTACTTTGAAGCCGATGAAATAAATTTGGAAGAATAAATAACGAGTTTTGTCTTACTTTTTGGACACAGTAGTATTAATACATGTGTTCTTTGCAAATACGAATAAGAATGAAATATTTAATTTACTTGATCTTGAAAAGTTTCCGATAAAATTTTAAAATATGAATTCATTTGCATCATTAGCACACGCACATGCCCCCTTCATACACATATATATATATATATATATATATATATATATATTATTCATTTCATCGATAAATATAAGTATTTTCATTATACGAGTTGAATTTATTTATATACAAATGTCTAACAATAAAATTTAAAACATATTCTCAATTGAATATACACCTAATTAAAAAAGATTATTTAGTACGTTTTTTATTTTATTTAACACATTTACACAGACAAATAGGAATAGTTACAGACATTTGTGCATGTAATATTTAGAGAAATTAAAACTGACTTGAATAATAATTATACTTTAATAGCAAATAACTTTTTAATAACAAATTTGAAGAACAATTTTTTTTTATATATTTGCTTACTCTCTCTTCGAATAAAATTCAGTAACAGCTTTAGAAAATAGATTTTCATGAATGACTAACTACAATATTTAAAAATAATTTATGATAGATAACTGAAAGTTATCTTTTGTAGTCCTTTCAAACTAATGTTATAATGACAACAAGTTTGCACAGCGTTCATGTATTGAAAAGTGAATATTTTCATCTACTTAAAAGAGGAAGAAAAATCAATAAATGGAGACAAAATTGACAGTGATATCCATCTTTTAATTTTGTCTCATCACCTAAAAACAACCCCTCTTAGGGAATTTTATTTATTCCCAATTTATAAAAAAATGATTCCCTTTACGTATCATCTTGCACTCATTTGAAAAATTGACAGCTTGCCACTCATTCAGGCCTTTTGGCACTGTCGACTCCCAATCAATCGGAAGTAAAAAGTTGGGTTCAAATGCTGTCTTCAGATGCATTGAGACACCACTGCAGCGCCAAAGAAGATGAAATGTTGTCACTGCCTCACTCCCACTCTTTCCAAATAGTTTTTGGTATCAGAACATCTTCCCGAGTGTTGAGGGGTTATATAAATATTAAAATTTTCTTATTCTGTGAAAATAATAAAATGCTCTCTTTGATTTTGGATTACCAGTTCAACTACAAGCTTAATGTTCATTGTACATTTCTATTTAGGTATCATTTTCTCATAATTTTTATTACAGTCTTATTTTTACTAATATCTATTTATGAGATTATAAACTGCAGAGATACCTGTTGATATCATTTTAACTCAGTTTTAACTTCATTTATATTATGTACATAAAATTTAAATTTAAATGCATATTTTTTAGTACTTATGTAGAGATCAGAAACAGATATTGGCAAAAATTATTTAAAAATATCAGTTCAAATTTTAGCTTAAAATAACAATCAATCATTATTTTTGAACATTTTATAAATGTAAAATAAATTTTAAATAATGAGTTATAAGATGCTTGAACTTATAACACCTTCAAATCACTATGGGACAAAAAATTGAGTAATGATTCATTCAATTATTTGCTGCCAGGTGGTTTCTGATAGTTCTTCTTTTTAATACAAACAAAAAGTGCTAATGTCTTACCCAGCAATTCTGTATCTGTATCAGTTTAAAAATAATTTTTCTTTATTTAAGAGGATTTTAGAAGCATAAAATTGAACGCACGACAGTTATCTGTTATTACGTTTTGATCACGGTTTTCAGGTAAAAGTTATGGCCTCCAAATAAAACAACATACTCCATTGGATTGTAAACACCAACTCTTTTTATTTAAAAACCAAAGGCCTTTTATCTCAATTTTCACATTTTCCCTCGTTGAAATAAGTTCACTCCCACGCAGACGAGGAAGTTATAATTCCTCCGGCGTAGGTTTTCAATTTTTTTTTTTAATTATAAATTACGCTCGTGGAGCCTCTTATATCCATGGCGCAACACTTTCAATATCTCCCTTAATGCACGATGTAGCGAGCGGCTAATGATTAACATTGAATGCATGTTTTTTATATTGATGGGGAAAGTAAGGATCGTTAAGAGATTCCATATTAGTCTGGATAGCTATTCTGCGAAAATTGTTTGCCTGAATAGTCATTGCTTGAATTACCTAAATATCTTTAATAACAAATAAATAAAAATTCTTCTTTTTTTTTTCATTTCAAATTTCTTTCCAGTTGCACCTAATCTGGCTGGAGAACATGCCTGCAGTTGCAGAGATTTTCCATCTCTCAGCTGCATCACGCACACTCAGGTTCAAATTATTTCATTTATTAATATAGATTATTTTACCCATCTGCGTCATCTCTCAGCACTTCACATTCAGTCGCGTTTATTTTTGGGTTATTCTTTATAAATTCTTTGAAATAGTGAAATGAGCTATCACATTTAATAATGACTCATGTGGGGCAGCAGATTATCGAACAGTGAGTTCTGAATTGAGGCGAACGAAATAACCATTCAGTATAGACAATTTCAGTGTCTGTGCCGGAACAGATAAATCAGTAGGCAGGTAAATCTTTCCATTAGGCGTCTGGAAATAGGGAATGGGACGCATCGCCACAACATGCCAGTTTAGTTGCTCATTGCAAATTGAATAAAAAATTGTAGTAGATCTTCCGAGTTTGCTCGAATGTATATTATAAAGCAAATGGTTATTATTATTCGCATGGTTATTATTATGTGCCTAAAATTTGAAAACAATATTAACAAATTTAATATAAAAACTACTAACCTGTATTTATTGATGTATTATAACAACTGCAAATTACTGTAAAAGCATCCATTATTGTCCATTCCAAGCATCCATTCCTCCTTTAAAAATCATTATATTATTATAAAAGATTTATTTAGTTATTTGCATATACAGATAATTAAAGATGATCTGCAGCTGCCTTATCGAATTTCAATGGGAGACGTCTTTGAGAAGTGTAAAAACCAGTCTAGTTTGATAACTGGGAATCCTTTGTCATCAGATGGTGGAGGGAATACTTGCCTGAATAACTCGGAAAACCTTACAAGCCGGGATCTGTTTACCTCAAACACTTTGAAAAGATGGCAAAAAATGGGGAGGGAATGTATAAATATTTGAGAGGGTATTTCTCCATTTTGTCGGTTTTTTTCGCCACACTGCAAAGCAGAAAGGAGTACCAATTTAATGGAACAAGGATACTAAAAAAAGTTTTCTAGGTTTTTTTTTTTTTTACATATATTTCATAAAGTTTTAAAGTACTCTTCAAATTTTCTATCAGCAAGTTGCCACGCTACCGAAATTTAAACGGTAACCAGAAAGCGGTTTCATATCAAAGACACATGGATACACGTGGATTAGTAAGCTTGCTTTGATTCAATATTTATATCAGATTGCATTAATTATTTCTTTTTTTTTTAAAGCGTTAAAGGGAATTTTTCTTCTTAACTAAACAGATAAACATGCTCTTAATTTTTCTTAAACGTATGAGTGTTGAATCAAAATGATGCCAAAAATGGGATAGATACATCTCATGAAATCAATTAATATTTTTATAATGCCTCTCATATCGTTAGTGATTTTCTACGGGATCTTCTAATGAATTTAAATCAGTACTACGATAGAAATAAACTTGAAGAAGTGGGATCTTCTTCAGTAGAAAATATTTATACACGATTCTCGAAATTAAAAAAAAAAGCATGTTTACAAAGATATGAAATGCAAATGATTCGATTTCCCTGCATGGGGCACTAGTTTACATCAGTAAATTATTTACAACAATTAATTTTAAAATTAATTGCGAATTTTTGCGAATTTTTTCATTGCATTAAAACAAATCTCACTGCAAGTCTTAACACTAATTTTTAAAATGTGAATTTGTACTAATTTATTTCATGACACCATATATTTATCTTGAATTACTATAAATTTTCATTCTTTTTTTTAGCTCATGTAAGATTTTTTTAAAGTATAAAATGATCTAAAGGAAAATATATTTTTTCTCCTAATGTCAATTTGAAAATAAATATTTCAGAAAATTAACAAAGATAAGATTGCTGTTAATGGAGCATAATTTTTCGAATATTTGATTTGGAAATTTCATTAAAAAGAAATTTACAAGAAGTTCTTATAAACTCTTATTAATTAAAAACAAAATATTCTTCATTGTAAAGTGAGCATTTCTGAAGTAATACTTATTACTGAAAAAGAATAATTATGGAAATTTCAGTTTTAAAAAATGAAAATTTTTAAAAATAAATAAACAAACAAACAAGCAATAAATAAATAACAATAAATAAATAAACAATCCACATTAAGCATGCAAAGTAAGAATTTGCAATGAATTATTTATATATTACTAATTAACTTTTGATTTTTCCATTGAAGATGTACTAAGATTTTTACCTAATAAAAATTATTAATTTTTGCTTCATTACAAAAACATCTTATGGCAAGAGAAAAGTTATAAAAAATGGAACAGAAAATTGTAATGCTAAGATGAGAACAACAAATATATAAAAAAAAAAATCTTTAAACAGTAACTAATATTAACGATAAAATGCTAAAAATTAATTAAAATGTATTGTTATAATATATTTGTTATGTTTTTCTTAAATAAAATTTAATATTCACAGTAAACAAATAAATATATTAAGCAGCTATTTAACAGCAAATTCGGCGAATTTAAATGCATTTTCATTTTATTATGAAGCATGACTCAAAATATCAAAAGATCTACACAGTTAATTAATTCTATAATAATATAGCCTAGTTGGAGCACTAGGGTACAAAAAATTTTAAATATTTTATGCATTGCTTATTTTTAATATTTTAAAAACTTTATGATAATTTAATAATAAATGATAATTTTTATATATTAACAAGCAACATTTACAGAATATTTTTAATTGTTCTGATGGAATACAAAATAAAAATAAAAAATTAAAATAAAAACAAGTAAATAAAGGGTGAAGGATTCTATAGAACTTCTCATTACCATAAATGTGCTAATTACCATAAAAGTAAATGACATTTCATTACCATAAAAGGTAAATGACAAGTTATCACAATTAAAAATAGTTAAATACTAGGACTTTTATAATTAAAATAAACATAGACATTTCTAAATTTATGTTACATATATCTGAAGTTAAATTCAGGGTTCATCTTAAAAATATAAAATACAGGTTATAAAATACAAATTATTAATTTTCAATATTTACGAGAATTTCATAAACAAAAAGCATAAAAAGAATTGGAATATGAACAAGAACAGAGTGATAAACTGAAAATATATGTACAGTATTTTTCATTAGCAAAACAGTAGTAGAGAATTTTTATCAAAACTAAGTAATTAATATAATTTTAATTATCAAATTAAACATGTATGATAGTGCAAAAATGTAAAACATTGCATGCTAGTGAATTTAAATTCACATCTTCTCTTAAATACGCTTTTATTTCCAGAACATGTAGGATGGAAATGAATAGATGTTTTAATGATGAATGATGTTGTTCGGAGATAAAAACAGATGTTTAGTTGACAAAAAATGCAGCATTAAAACTAGTCATAGCAAAGCAGCAGCTAAAATTATAAGTAGGTTTTCTTTTTTATTCTTTGCATTTTTCGAATAGAATAAATAACACATTTTAACCCAAATTACAACTATTTAAAACTCTTAGGAGAAATAAAAAATAAGTCATATAAGAATCTTAAATAGTAGATATAATTGTATAAGTATCAGAATTATGAAGTTAATTGAATTAGAAAACATATTTCACATATAATTATTCAACTTCAGTAAAGATTTAAAAAAATAATACAATTCGAAATAATCTGCACATATTTCAGGATTTTCGAAAAATTATGGATAGATTAGATTATCATACAACGATGAATATCAATTCGCAAGAAGGGGAGCGTAAGCTTATACATGAGACACATCTTGCAATTTTTTTTTATTACATATATATATATAATCAAAGAAGATAATTTTCATCTCACAAACTATTCCAATCCAATATACTGTATTTATTAGATCTTAATTATACTTTGCTTCGGTACCTGAGTATTTGAATTCTAGAACATTATCCAATTTCTCGCATTCGAAATTACTTTAGGTGAGAGCCGACAAGTTATACAAAAACTCATTCTTAGGATAAGCAGTAAGTAGAGTAGAAATTACTTTAGGTGAAAAGCCGACAAGTTATACAAAAACTCATTCTTAGGATAAGTAAGTAGGTTACATGTAATGAGCTTTGTGACAATATAGGCTTGATAGCGGAAAAGTGAAAACGTGTGGTTACCGTTATGAAAAAAATTTTTAATGTGTTTTAATCTGTAATTATTTGTATATAGCAAATATAACGTAACAATGCAAAAATTTAATCTCTTTAATAAACTTAACTTTGGACAATATGTCGATAATTATTAACAATAACAAAAATAACAATATTGATATGTAATATAACAAAATATATATTATTATATTTGTATATATAAATATATATTAGTTACAAAATTATTAATGACCTTTAGTGACAAAGCGAGCCCTTGGAATTAAATATATTAATTAAAATATCAATTAATCAAGTTAAACGTCATTCGGGATCAAGATAATGAATATTACGAATAAATACTTTTATATAAAAATAAAGATTATCATCTAATGGTCAAGCCATTCTCTTTAATAGCAATGAATATGCTTTTTTCAAGGACATTGAATGAATATAACAGGAATGGCAAAGGCAATTATTACGAATGAACAAAAACAACTCAATCGCAGTCTGTTTTTGTTTTCATCAGAATCTACCAGTCAATCACACCCACACTACCACAATCTTTAATTTCAAGATAAGTTGTAAAAACTTATCTTGAAATTAAATTTCTTTGTCTTCATTTGATTCGGAATTGTTGTCGAATACAGCACAATTTAATTAACTATAAGATAAAAAAACACAACCTCCCACCATCAAAAAACAAAAAACAAAGCACAAGCGTAGCACAACTTCTGTTAAGGAAGAAAAAAGCGACATCCTTGAAAGTTTATTTTTGGATAGACAGACAAGACTAGTAAAAAAAATGACTCTTCAAAATCCTTTTTTCTATCTATACTAACATTAATTCGAGATACCTTAAAAATATGCATGTGTTGTTTTGGGATAAATTAAAAAGAATTAAACGAGTTATGAAAAGTTAAGGAAAATAAATTATTAATTATGAGAATAAATTTTGTTTATCATAATAAGATTCTTGGATCTTTTAAAATATCAATTCTTTCATTGATGAAACTTTATATGAAGAAAAAAAATGAACGAAAGGATATCATCTCTTTGTCTCTTCTTTTTCAAGCGAATTTTCAATTTTTTTATGTAAAACCCTCATGCAATCCTTTTCTACATAAATTAAGGATTCTTATAAATATATATATATATATATTTATAAAGCAAATAGAATATGATTAAATTAATCAGAAACCTATATAGAATTTATTTTTATTCGTTTCAAAAATTTAGTTAAATTAAATAATTCTGATTTTATAAGATTGTAAAAAATCATCTTCATTTAAAAAAAAATCTTCTTCAAAATTATTATTTATTTTTAATTAATACACTTATTTGTGTTAAAACAAAATCAAAAATATAAAAAAAAATATTAATAAACATTTTTGAAGGCATGCCAAAGTAGAAAGGTTTATGAATAAAACGAAAATAATTATAAAGCAAGCCTGATAAAATAAAATAGAAAAATCTTAAATAATTTAAATTAGATATGTAATAGTATTTCATATTATTCAGAACAAATTAATTACTTGCAAATTTCTGAAACAGAGATACACACATAAAAAAAAGTAAGTATTTGTAAAGGGAATTGTATAAGTATGTACTTAGATATGTCTTTTTTATAATGAATCATCTGTAAAACTTATTCAAATAAGATATTGTTTATTAAGAGATTTTTTTCATTTTATAATGCCACTAAATATCAAACCGGTATAATTAATATATAATTTTATAAGTAAAATAATCTAAGTCAATTAATTGAATATATTACACCATATTTCTTTTACACTTAATTTATAACATTCATTAAAAAAATATATATCTAGAACTGATTTTCCTTTTTTTATTTTTCAGAATCATGATACAAAAATAGAACCTAAATTCCACTGCATTTAAGCTATTTTTTAATTAAAAATAGCAATTACATAAACAATATCTGGATACAATTCCATGCCAAAATTTATTCACGTCTTGTTTGATTTTATGAATAATAGACTCCAGAAGACCTTATTCATGTTAAAAATTGAAAGAAAGCGTTGGCTTCAGCATATAAAAATATTTATATATGCATAATTTATCTGAAAAATAAAGTAAAATGTTTAATACAACAAAATGTACAGCAACTAATAACAACTCTTCTGTGCTCATAATTTTATCTTTGTTATACTTGTCATTGTCATCGATAAGCATCCATTTATTTGATAAACTACTTCACACTAACTATAAATCTCTTTACATTTTGTTTATGATAAATAGGACTTTTCGTATTTATGTGTTTCTTAATGAAGTTATTTCAAATCCAGATTTTTGTCAATAATTAAATACCATTAGACTTCACTTAAATTAATTTTCCATTAAACAACAAAACAGGGCTAATTTTAACGGGAAGACGGAAAGAATAAAGTCTAGAATCATCGTATCTTCAAACACCACAGAATTTTCTAAGATCTTTATTTCTGTTAAATAAGAATTTTTGGAAAATTTTCATCTCATTTTAAAGTATTTCCATACATTGCAGTTCTGAATGGACCAGCGGTTGATATTTCAATTATCTGGATTAATGCGCAACATAATACAAGAATTTCATCCACACTCAATTAATTTCTATGAGACTTGGTGAGTCACTTAATTACTTGTCATTAAAATAGATAATAACAAGATAATTTTATTCGTTTATATGCCGATTCATTGCTTTTCACTCTATACAGAATTCTGAGTGATTGTGTTTCATTGTAGCCATCAGTTTCAATTTTTCTCCCTTTCTTTTAATTGCACATACCAAGAGTACAGGTTTTGCCTTTGTTATATTCATGGGCATTTGAAATCTTTATAACCAGACAATATTCTTTTCAACCTGTAATACTATGCTATATATATATATATATATATATATGTGTGTGTGTGTGTGTGTGTGTGTGTGTGTGTATACGTTCAACATCTTTAAATTTGAAATCATTTTCAGTAAACGATTTGGATTTCTTTAAACACAGATACACAAGATAATGCAGATTAAAATTCCTAATTATTTAAAAATAAATTAAGAAAAAAAAAAAAATTATTAAATGCAGAATTTTCTTATTTTATTAAGTATGTTTACAGAGACAATTAAAAATTATTTCAAACATCTTAAAATCAAACTTCTTAGTTATATATATTAGCTTATATATACTTAGCTTCATATAAATTTTTCCTAGGAATGCGAGAACATAGAAAAAAAACATATCTATATTATTTATAAATGTGCTTTCATACTGAATTACGACCACTGCACAAATTAAATTTTACCTGGATTGCTTTTAAACATGAACATTGCTATAAAATGTAAAATAAATATAATATTGATATAGACTTCATTGTTAGTAGTAATCTCCAAATCACAATGTTGTAATTTTCGCCTGTTTTCGAACACTGACGAGCCTCTGCTTTGATTAAAGAGGACGGTACTTTTCTTCCTCTCATTAAAGTGATTGGCAAGCATTCATTCCCATCCAAGCACTAACCGGAAAAGGAAGAGTCGGGATCAAATTTTGCACACGTGCCTTCCAACGAATTTAACGACCCATTGTTGCTCGTACCAACACTAATAAAGTGAATGTTATTCACGCTCCCACTTTCAGATGATTCGGGGTCAGGTGATTAAGGCTTGCAGAATTCCCAGCGTTCCCGTGTTACCCAACATGGAGAAAGGAAGAGCGAAGGATAAAGGGAACTGTAAATTTTGGACAGTCTATTTTGTTACTGCAAGCTACACATCTGAAATTCCAAAATAACAATGTCTTTTCATTTCTTATTACAATCTCTTAAAATTACAAATGGCAAAATTTCCTTAGGTTATATTTCAACACTTTTTCCATTTATGTTTGTTCATATAAAAGTTGATTTTTATGTCTGGTATTTTGACCAACGTCATTTCCTACTGTAATGATAGAGATATAAATAAAATCTATAATACGCAGGATGCAAATTTGGATACTTTCTACACGACAGCCACATCCATTTTGCCACTGCAAATTTAAACAGCATCCTAAGTGTTGGCCACTGGAAATTGAATGTTCCTTTTCATCTCTCAAGATACATTGAAGGCCCATATTCTGCAGCGACTTGGAATATTAGGTTTATTTTTAGGTCGGTTTTAACATTCTATGCATCAGTCTACTCTGGTCCGATGCATAAAAATAAGTATAAATATACATTGAATATATATTTTTATAAGAAATTTACTATAATAAATTAAGGAATAAAAGGAAACACAGCTGGTAGAGAAGTGAAGCATATATATATATATATATATTTTATATCTGGTGGTTCGATTTCAAAATTTCCTATCTCTGATTGAATCTGACCATCTATACAAAACATTTAATATCTTTGCTGAACCTTGCCTTATTATTATTTTTCTATCAGCGTACCTTTAGGTGTTCGAATAATTAATTTAAAATTGAAAAAAAATGTAGTGTATATAGTATTAAAAGAAATTCAGTTCAATGAAATAACTAATACAGAGTCAGCTTTACTGAAAAAAAAAAAATTATTAGAGATTTCATTTGGGTTTTAAACGCAGAGAGGCAATAAACTACGAGAGGCAAAGGTAGTTTGAGGCAGTAAACTTTTATATATTTGTAATTATATGTGGCAATATCAAAGGGCCGTCATAATATAGAAATTATTATAATATTTTACTAGTCTGATGTTGCTTCCATCACATAAGATCACATGACCTGTAAAGTATTAAAACGCAAGTAGATTGCAAGTATATTGTGTATGCTTAAATTGGTTTTTGAAATCTCAATTTTTAAAAACAGTTTAATG